>BGPR01000655.1:281062-293797 GCA_013235015.1 Araneus ventricosus | reverse complement strand
ATTGTCACGGAATTTCATTTGATGTAGTTTGTTCTAGTAAAACGCGGTTTGTACTCAACGTTTGCTGCAGTCGAACGTAATCGGGAATGTAAAATCTTGTTGTTGTGGTATTTCCAATTCATAACTAGCGTGATATGTTGATTTCTGGGGTCGACTCTAAATCTATTCACGTACATCTTGTGAAACATTTGGTCTACCAGGTCTCCTTTTTTCACACAAACAGTTAGTGTCCTGGATTTTCGATTTAACGAAAGCAGTGCGCAATGCTCTGATGTCTCGGATTATCTGTTCTATACTATTTTCGAAATTCTCGCTGCACTGAAACAAGAGAAAGCAACGGAGAAAAATAAATGTCTTGTTTTCTATTACTGCTTAACGTGAGAATGAGTTTGCACTCTATTTGGTGGCTCACGTGAAAAAGTAGAAACATACTAAAGGAAATTTTACATCTGATTCTACCTCCTTGGATTAGCGTTGAAGAATATTATTTGTATTTTTAAAGTGACATCATTTCAAAACCCGACGATTATTACAATATCACCACGATTTTGCCACGATATTCTCAACGCCGCACAACAACGTAAAGATATTGGATGAATATCGTAGAGCATCTTGTGAAGCAATTTATGGATGCATTTTCGACGGTTGACAAGTCTAAAAATCAAACATCTGTGAAATTCTTCGCTCTGACTACATTGAATCTTTTCTTCAAATTGGCAAATCTTCATTTTTCAACTACAGGGTGACAATTATTGAGCTATATGAAATAAAAAATAAAATTTTCAAAAACTACCGAGTTCAAAAATCTTATTCAAATTTTAAAAGTAACTACACATATTCGAATTTAGTTTATGACATGTTCGATAGGCTTGCCATAAATGGCTATGACGTGGCGCAGACGAAGAGCAAAATTCTGCAAAAATCGCTGAAGTGCCGAGACATCGACACTACCAGTTCTCTCGAACTTCACAATCTCATTTTTGATTGTTATAACACTTGCAGCGGTTGTCTTCAGCTTGTACTCGGCTGCAAATTTCCTTTGAGCCGCAACGGGCTGTTATTGCTCGAATAGTAGACCTTGAAGATCGATATACGCTCAGAAACGCTGTATTCCGACATTTTCAACGAAAAATGAACAACAAAAATAAAAGTGCGCACGCTAAAAGAATCCCAACATGACCTGCATTCAACCGCCAAGTTTTAACTGAATCTCGCCAAAGGTTAAAAAGCTATCAAGGTTTTTTTTCATATAGCTCAATAATTGTCACCCTGTATCGCTAATGTATACCAAAAATTAGTGTGTTAATAATGCAATGTAATTTTTTCTACAAACAATAATGTATACTGAAAAAATAAAAAAAAATAAAAAATAAAGTTTTATTAAAATTTCACTACAATCTCGTTTGCGAGACCCCTGACAAAAAACGTCCAAATCTTAGCGATAACTCAACAAATTTTAGAGATGACTTTTATCGCCAAATCTTAGCGATGAATGTTGGCATTAAAGGAATATCGCCAATATTCAAGCTTGGCAATGTTTGGGTGCTCGCAAACGGAATATTACCAAAATTCTTTTGCATACTCTTGAATTGGTTGAACCGCAAAGATGTTTATTCTAGGCATGGCAAGCTTGTTGTTGGATGATTTTCAAATAAGTCAACTTCTACGAGGAAAAAAAGCTTCCTTTTCAAATCAAACAAATTGTCTAAATTTAGTGGCACGAAGAGCAATATCTTACAGTGGCGGTTTTTTGCACAGGTGTCAGAGGTGGTCGCCTCGTGCCTCGGGAATCGGGGGGAGGGGACTCAAAACCTACTTGACGTACACCGTAAGCCAACGGCGAATTTGCGACGTTGAATCGGGAGAGGAGGCTTCAAAGCAATTTTACGCCTGTGTCTTTATGTTCACAAACTCCGCCACTGATCTTACTAATATAATAGCTTATCTGTCTCTCGGTAAAGCTCCGACGTCACCAACAATAAAACTCGCGCCATAGCACTACGAGGCGTTAAAGAGCATTATTTCATTGTTAGAGAACTTAATGTCAGTAATTGTAAATTTAAAAGACTAATTGTCGCTCCAATTTCAAATTTAATAGCTCTAAAATAAAATTTGCTATCGATTGATATCAAATTTATCTCGCTATGATCAATAGTTCCCGATAAATTTTAAATTATATTAATCATATATTTCAAATTAGTTTCCGTTTTTTAATAGAAAGTAGTAAATTACGTTAGTGGTATATCATGATATAGTTTGGACGCCACGAGGCATCTGATTATTTATTGCAATCGTGATGATATAATTTGATAATATTTAGGCAACGTTTGACAAGAAGAGAAGTGCTTTGTTTTGATTAGAATTTCGAAAAAGAATTCCTTTGAAATTTTAACTTGCGACTTACGTTTGATAAGCTGCGAATTTCATGGTTACTGAATTATAATAAAATTGTCAAACAACGAAAAATACTCCACACGGAATGTTGTGTATCAAGAGGTTTTTTGAATAAAGAAATATGTAAATAATAAAAATATTTCCTGTCATGAAACAAATGTTCATTTTATTTGTTTTCAATCAATGTTAAACATTTCTCTCGCATATATATCTGTTTAAACACGTCAAATTTGACTGGAAATCTCTCGAATGAAGAGGCAACTTGCACCCGTCATATCATGACGGGTGATTTTCTAGTCTTTAATTAATAAATGAAGCTTTGTCGTCATGTTTTCTTGATAAAACTTTTTTCTAAAGTCATAAAATTAAAATGTGAAAATTACCAGTAAACTACATTCCAGTTTGTGAAGAATATAGGTCGTGAACATTATGGCTGGAACGTGGCAGAAAAACGACCTGGTAACAAGCTGCCATCTGGTGTCGCGGATGAGAAATACTAACTAGAAGCATATGCGCTCGTGTTGCAATTGGTAATACGAACTAAGAGTATCTTACAACTGGTCTGAGTGGTTATGTTTATGCATTTTAAACCTTGTATTTTGACGTTGAAATAAATGTTGTACTTTTCTTTTAAATGACAGCATCATAAATTGGCATTTCCTGTATTTATTTTTTTGAAATGATGACAGAAATTGGGAATTTTGGACACAGTAAGATTTTTCCCCCGTCTTAAAAGGGAATGATCGTTAAATTTTGAATGAATAAAATAAGTCAGTTTTGGAAGAAGTAACTGACAAAACTAAAAGGCTCCAAGAGCAGGATATAATTAAATGATATTAATGCTTTATTTTCTTCTGCGCAGGATTATCAATATGCGGATATTTTATCGGTCGTGTGCGATAAAACAACTGCAGTAAAAAAACAAAACAAAAAGGACTGTCTAATTCAACTTCCTTGTTTCTTCTCACATACCAACACTAAAAGCTGTATTTAGGCAAAAGTGATTGTGTCTGTATGTCTTAGGCAATCTAACGATTTTGATTGACCTATTAAACTTTTTTTTTACAAATATCCAAAATTGAATTTTCCGCTTATGAAAAGAAGCTCTTTTGTTGATGATTTTGATCAAGAATTTGATACCGATCCATTTTTTCGATTTCAGTACTATACGCCATATTTCGTCCAGTCCTATGCGTTTTTGATTATTGTATTCACATATACAGGACAGATGGGCGTAGTTTAATTTTTTTAAGTCAAAGCCAGGATGTTTAAAACTTTGAGATTCATTCAAATCTTGAAGTCAAAATTTTTGTCGATTCAAGTGCTTTCTCTATGTATATTTCGTATGTAAGAGAAAATGAGATGAGGTTGGGAGCATTTAATATTTGTTGGTGATTTTTGTGTCGAATGAGAAAGTAATTTTTCTGAGTGAATATAGTACAACGCCACAAGTAGATTGTTTCAATGAAATATAGGGGAAAATTGGGAATTTTTTCTCGAAAATTTCCCTAGATGAATGCCCCGATTCTGCATCATCAGACATTTATAGCGATCAGCTACCCGTGTTACACCAAAAGACTCCATCCCGTTATTAGTGTGATTCACAGTACGCGTTAATATGTTTTTGAGTTGTTCCTACGCAACTTTTGGTTATTGTTGGCAAGGGATAGCGTTCACGGAGTAAATATTTTTGATTTATACATGTGATATTCGTAAAGAGCTAATCAAAACGTTTTCATTTATGAAGCATTTTAATTTTTCTGATGAGCTGATATCCTTCAATGTTTTTTTTTGAAATAAAAGGGCGAAGTCGGGTAAGATGACGAATTAGGTGGAGAATAAGATCACTAACCCCTCCGCATTAATTTATGAGCTCGTCGTGCTACCTGACTGCCACTTGCCCTTCCTGCAACTTAAAGACACTCCAGTGTAAAATTAACAACTCATTAAAAAGGAGATAGAGGAAAAAGAAGATAAACAAAAACTGTGACAGTTAAAGAAGGCTGAAGTTAATAAGACTAAACGCAACAAACTTGCTAAAAATTTTATAAAAAAGAAGAAAGTAGCTAAGCGACACCTCGACTTCTAATGTTCTGAGTCTGAAGACTCAATTCATTCCTTTGAATTTCCTTACGTTGACTCTGATGACGATATGGATCCAGAGGACCTCAATAGTGAAGAATGCATCATTTGCAGTGAGCAAGGAATAAAGGAATCGGGATTCCAATGTTTTAAGTGCAAGCAATAGATTTTTGATAGCATATGGATGTTGAATTAAATTGTTATCTCAGTTCGTCATCTTACCCGCACAGTCGGTAAGATAGCGAAAATGACATTTTTTCTAAAATGAAATTTTGGGATAACAAATTTGAAAATAAAAAATTTAAAAAAATATCACTTTAAAATAAAGAGTTGAAGAAGTTTCTGCCTCCCCAAGTCCTATTATGCTGCTTCATCGTGGCGGGGGTGATGGCCCTGGGTGGAATGCGCGATGAACGTCTGGAGTTTTTTCTCCTGGCAGGGTCACCCAAGGCGTGAAGGCCATTCCATTATACCCAGCTAAAGCATAAAGGCAATGGACAAAGTCAGACTTCTTCCCTCGGGCGTCCAAGGTCTAGTCCCAACAGAAGCTGCACTCTCCTCCTTTACCATAAATCGTTCGCCTATAGTTTTTCCTATGTGCCTCAGGTGCAATACACACCAATCTACTCCAGAGCATCTGCTCTCATGTATGGAGCTGGAAAAGAGGAATCTCTTTGAAAGTCCTGCTCTGGTTCGTGATTTTCTGTGGGCGAACGGACTCTTGGACATGGTCTAGCTGAGGACTAGAACAAGTGGAATAAGAAACAAAAACAACGACAGTTTCTGCCCAAGCAATAATCCTCCTGCAACGAATATTGAGGTCAGTAAAAATCCCCAAAGCTTAAAGTCGCCATCTTACCGGACTTTCCCCTGTGTGTATACCTCTGATTAAAATGAAAAGAAAACAAAAATAAACGAAATATTTCGTTTTTAACAGCTTGTGCAGTAAGCACTTTACTCACCATCATGAATATCTCATCATCATTTGAAGTTTCTATTATTTTTTTCCAATACGTAAAATAACCAGCAGCATTTCCTTAAGAAACATTTAAGATATCTTAAATATTCTGTTAGGCAAAAAAATATTTGTAAATGATCTATGAAATAATATTTATAATTTTTTGGATAGGAAATTTCAAACAAGAGAAAATTAAACACACCCCTTCTAGATAGCAGATATAAAAATGTTGAAGAAACTTATGATACATATGAGAGAATTGTAAAAAATAATTCGTAAAAATAACCATATCTGTAACCATTTCCAAACCCAGAGGAATTTAAAATGAACAATTTATCAATTTTATTTCAAGCAATGGACATTAATTATATCTTAAAACACGAGCTTCGCGCAGCTTATTCTAAAGAAAAATAGTTTTTGAATAATTATTTGCATAATTTAATTCGAAAAATTAGTTCAGAATTATTATTTCTGATGAAGATCCACTAAAATTAAAACTTTTCCTCGCAGGAAAGGTTCTATGGTTTGTTACCATAAAACTTTTCAGTGACTGTGTTCGAAAAAATTCCATAGTTTTTCTACTATGAATGTATAAATAAATATTTTAAAGAATATCTTAAAATATGATAACAAAAAATTGTCATATACTGGCAGTTGTGCCACCACTTAAGCTAGAAAACGTCTTGTATCAAATATTCATAACAAATAACGCCGAAGTAGATAGACAAAAAAATGAAAAGCTGTAGCAAATATCACAATAGCTTAACCTTCCAGCGGGCGCGCCTGCACAAATTTTCCGACATATAATGCATCGTATTACATAAATATATCGTGCTGTTTTACAAAAATAAATACAGCTTTTATTTATGCTATCTGTATTTATCAGCTTAATAGTAAACAAAGATTTTATAAATAAAAATTGCACTTAAATTTATAGAAGAACGATATAAATATGTAATACGATGCACAATGCAAGTATTTCTTGAAAACGCCAGCCCGCTGGAAGGTTAAAGTTCCCTGTATCGTTCATTACAATTAGAAGAATTGAGTACATTTTAGTCTGCATACATTTATAACTGTAAAGAACTTCTACTGGATATGATATCTCTTTTCTTGAACTTTCTTTTTAAGATCTGTCAAACCTTAATGATAAGCCAAACGAGATTGTAGTAAATGAAAACCTCAGCATACATTTATCTGCAGAAAAAAAAAAGCTTGAATTAATAAATCTGTGATATGACCTTGGAATAACATCTGTAGAATTTCTGAATAATATCGACTCCTTGTGAGAAAAAGTTCACCTGCTGGAATACAGTCTCTTAAAGCTCCCAAGATCATTTGTTTCGGCTAGCACAACAAGGAAGAAGTTCAAACAGTTATGTTTGATCCGAAGATCTTCTGCTTTGCAGCAGCGTTGGCTTTGCTAGTCTCTTCGGCAAGTAAGAAACATCTTTCCTTTTTAAATTTTAAATGAGTTTTTTTAACAAAATCTTTTACTGTTGCTAAATTTGCATATTCATTTTACGATAAGAAACGAAAAAGTGTGTTTCAAGAATTTGATGAGATGAAATTTAATTTATATTATTCGAAGGATGTTGATTTCTGAATAATTATTGTTTAAGGTATACGACTGGTTTAAAATTGTCGTTTTTGATGAAATTATCAAAAAAGATTTTATGACTTAATTTTGTAGCCTGTTTTATCAGCTTTCTAACACTGTCTCACTTTTTACTCTACGTGAATTACACATGGAGTTACAGCTGTTTTATTACCGACCTGTAAGCATTATTTTAAGTTGCATGAAAAGTTTAAATGTGTTTTCTGAGAAATGATATTTTTGAGGAAAACTATCGACCGTAACAATGATTTCTCAAAACGTTATTCAAGTATTGATATGAAATTTTCTGAGATTGTTTTCTGTAATATGCTTGATGTTTTCCTATAAAAACCAAGGTCAATTTTAAAATCAAGTATTGTTTTTAAGTGCTTAAATATAAACGAAAAGCATTTTTTATGACAAATTACCAGTTTAGGAACTATGTTCAGCTATATCTCAAAACTATTTTGAAGTAGAAGAAATATTTTAGAGCATAACACAGATAACTGTCATAAAAATGTACTCCTACAAGGATTTGTGTATATTTGGAATATGATTTTGTCTATGGTTGTTAGCGTAAGGCAAATATTTTTGTCATTTTTCTTCAAATTTCTCAATTTTTTTAAAAAATATTATTTTGAAAACTTAATTTTACAATATTTTCATAGTTTTAAAACATATACAGTTGAAAAATAACATCAAAAATATATATAAGTTATTTTTCAAAAAAATGTCTCCGAAAACAGTCGGATACCTTAAAGATATAAATAAGATATATTCGTAATATTTCGTTGATGAATTGCTTTGCTGCATTTACAGTCAACTAATCTTTATAACATATTTAAAAATAGATATGAATGAAATCAAAATGAAAATCACTTAAGAAATTATATTGTTAAAAAATCTTTTAAATATTTTTTGAAATGAATTAAATCACTAGTTAATTTGCATTTTAAAAATAGGTTTGAATTTTTTAATGATTTATAGCTTTTTGAATGAACTGTTTTCTTTTAATATCTTCTTTAAATAAATTAATTGTCTAATTTGAACTAAGTATTCTTACTTTTATCAACACCTTTGCGATGATCTTTGAGATAGAGAACACAGTTAACAGAAATAGCTTTGTATTTAATATTCTAGTCAATAATCTTGTGTTAGAATATTTTAACCCTTAACGGCCGAGAGCTTTTTTTTTTGTAATACTCACCCATAAGACGTCGGAAAATTAGGTGAAATTCTAAAACATTTATAAGGATGAAAACTTAAACTAAACATTTAAACTGATTATTTAGATATTAATTCAATATATTCAGTTCATTTATAATTTTATAAATGAAATTAATTTTTATAATTTTTGAAAGTATACTATGATCATCAAACCAATGATGTAATAAATTGAAATATTTGATAAAGAAAAGTACAGCGATGATAAATAAATGAAATTAAAACTAAATTCTTTTCATGTTCCCGTAGTGGGGCCTTTAGTTTTCTACGGCATAATTGTTATGTCCCCATAGCGGGGCCTTTCGTTTCCTACGGCATAAGTGTTATGTCCCCGTAGCGGGTCCTTTCGTTTCCTATGGCATAAATGTTATGTCCTCGTAGCGGGTCCTTTAGTTTTCTATGGCATAAGTGTTATGTCCCCATAGTGGGACCTTTCGTTTCCTACGGCATAAGTGTTATGTCCCCGTAGCGGGGCCTTTAGTTTTTTATGACATAAGTGTTATGTCCCCATAGCGGGACCTTTCGTTTTCTATGGCATAAATGTTATGTCCTCGTAGCGGGGCCTTTCGTTTTCTGTGGCATAAGTGTTATGTCCCCTTATTGGGGCCTTTTGACCGTTAAGGGTTAAAAATTAAATTTTAATTGTTAAAAAAATTTGACTTATTAGCGCTTCATTAAAAATATTCAGATTTAAAATATATTTAGAAGTAACTCTCAAGGAATTTTATTGTTCTAAATCAACTTTCAACAACTACTTAACAACCTTTCAACAATCAATATTCTGCATGTTTAAACTTCAGAATCGAATATTTTCTTTAATATAAATAAAAATTATCTACAGCTGCCGATATAGACGACTATCAATGTCATGACCTCTACGAATACGACGCATCTGTTAAAGGAACTGTGTCGAATCCTTTCTATGGTGAGAGGCAGTATCATAACGGATTATGGTGCGAATACAGAATACGATCACCAGAAGGCACTGTAAGTAAATTTATTAGTCAATAAACTTTATAAAATAAAAAAATGCTTTCCTAGCATTATTGTAATTATGTAATCAATCGTATGGTGCTCATTTCTTCATACTATAATCACGCATTTCTGAAAATTGATCCGAACAAACTCTTAGAGTTGTATTAGAACATTTTGTATTTCTTGACATTTGACATGGAATGAAATCGGCAAAAGTAAAATAACTACCTTAGAGGTATAAAATAATGATACGTTTCTATCAAAACGAAATGATACGAAAAGTAAATGCTAAAAATTCAAATACTGTTAAAAGAGCCAATGGTTTTGAGAAATTAAAATAATTTAGAGTGGCATTTTTCACCCCAAACTTTAACCCCTTGAGATCCAGACTATTTTATACAAATACGTATGTATATACCAGCTTTTAGAGTAAATTTGTATTTTTTATTCAGAAACGAATAACATATCACGTGCGCGTTGTACGTCAGGTAGTCTCTATGATAACATCATGACGTACGCATCACATATCATGGACCTCAAGGAGTTAAGGTTTAAAACTGATGGAAAGAAGAATGTTTAATAATTAGAACTAAGCCATATAACACTAAGGCACTGAGAGTTAAAATATGGAGAAGAAAGTTGACCACATTACAAGCTTTAGAATAATAATGAAAACACTATAAAAAAACAACAAATAATTGCGACAAAGCACTACTCGTTCACCAGAATAAGGACAACTCACTTATTATTGCTTTAATTTCCATTTTTTGATTGACGAAAATAAAAAAAAAGGATTAAAAAAGTATTTCAACATAAAAATAATTAGCACTGATTTTTGTTATATTTTTTGTTATTGGACATTCTTCTGATATTTCTAATAATGAAAATATGATAAAGGAAAGACATTTTTCTTAAAATGTAATAGATGGCAGGCAAAAAGTTCCTGGGCATAAGACAGTTAAACCCTGTCTATATACTATTAAACTGAAATTTTATAGATTCTGAAACTTCAACATTTTGAAATTCGTTAACCAAGAAAAAGAATATCTAAGTACATTCCAAGTTCAGCCTCCTCTTTCATAGTTTCAACATAATTCAAGGATTTTTTGATTAAAAACTCAAAATAAAAGTCGTTTCTGAAATTCCTTTGCGACTCTGATTCGTTGAAATTTTTTATTAACAGATTTTCTTTGAAATAAATCTCCTAAATCGTTTTCAATTCAGTGGTTAAATTTTTTGGTTCACTTGGCGACAGCCATGACATTAAGAATTGTTCTTAGAACGCAATTTGGAATCGACCTTAGAATCTTTTAAGTTTTTCTGGGATTTAATAGACTTAATTAAACTATTATTTAAATTTCAAAAGAACACAGGGTTCCCACTTATATCTTTTACATCCCCTTAACTTCTAAACGGTGACATCTTAGGTCATAAAGTTGGTGTCTAAGTATAGTAAAAAGGCTATGCGCTACTCGATGAGACAACTTACAACGCCATCTATCGGCAAAGTTTGGAATTAGCGGTCCTATCTCGTTAACGGTGAAAGATACAAGAAAAAAGTAAATTAGAAAGTTGTAGAGCACTCTCGATTTAGTACAAAAAGTTACCTTGCGCACATTAATACTCAAAATAGAATTTAAAAAATGAACATTTTTTATCGTGATTTTCAACACTATGGCGTCGTGAAACGCGAGCGAAGCGAGAAATCGAGTCCATAGTGCAAATGTGTATAGTGAGAGCATTTTGAGCAATATAAATAAATGATCCAGAAGACAGGGACGTGTCTCAGTTTCTTTCTTCCACTCTTTATGACATGACAATTTTCGAAATCGTGACCAAACAAATGTTCAAATTTTGCATTCTGTTTTGAGTATTAATGTGCGCGAGATATCTTTTCGTACTAAATCAAGAGTTCTCTACAACTTTCTCATTCACTTTTTTCTTGTAACTTTCACCGCTTACGAGATAGGACCGCTAGTACCAAATTTGCCGATAGATGGCGTTGTAAGTTGTCTCATCGAGGAGTGCATAGCATTTTTACTATACCTAGACACCAACTTTAGTGCCTAAGCTGTCACCGTTAAGAAGTTAAGGGGGTGTAACGGATATAAGTGGGAGCCCTGTATAAAAGAATGAATTAGAGAAGTTCCAAAGAATGTAGATATGAAGGAACTCAAGCAAAGCTTCAGAAATTCTAAGAACATTAAATTAAAAACTATTAGAACAATAATCCAGTAAAAATTATAAATTACAATCAATTCCGCCATGATATTTTAGTTGAACAAATTTATTCTTTTAAATGTAAAAATGTTAAGCTTGAAAAAGTTTAAAACACATTTTTGGAAGACATGAATTTTTTTTCAACACTCCTTCAGTCAAACTTTTATAAATTATTTTCTAGCGGATCAAAGTAACTTTCAAGGATTTTGATGTGGAGCCACCAGACTTTCTCCTCGTCTATGGAAAGGACAAGGAAACTGTGATTGGCACTTTCATGGGTTTCGAGAACCCTAAGCCTATCGTTTCAAATGAAGGAGAGAACGAGATTCGACTTCTCTTTCGAACGGATTTCATGGCTGCGGGGAGAGGATTTCTTCTGGAATACGAATCTGGTCCCAATATGCGTAAGTCACAAGAAATTCAGTATAAATGAAGGGAAAAAAAGATAAGAGAAGATTCAATTGTTGAACAAATTTATTTTCCCGCGCAATTTCATGAGTTATGAGAACTTAAGAACGGGAGGGTGAATGGATCCTTGGCTAATTGTAAGGTTTGTCTTATCAAAGGCGTAGATAGGTGAAGTCCGAAAAAAGCGATTGGGGCTATCTTACAAAACATATCGTGTCTCAACGTGCAAACGTTGGTATATCGAAAATTCCATTAGATTGAAATCCACTAGTCTGTACCCTTTCGTATCGCCAACGTACGCCAAATCGCAAACGTGAAAAAAACCAAGACTGCTGCTGAGAAGTGACATACTCCATTTAAGCCCTCAAGTACTTTGATATTTTTTAGCTGCATCTTTTTGGCATCCAGCTTTTTGGTACCTTTCTTGCTCTACTTATGTTTTTTTCGTCGTCCAAGACCATCAAATTCGGATTACATTACTCTTTATGGAATGATCTAATCATTATTATAGAACCGTCTTTTTGGAACGAACTATACTTTGTCTAACTTGAAATTAGGGGATAACAGCCTTTGTTTCTTCAAATCCCATAACTCTATAATCCAAATTCAAATTCATGAAGTGACATTGAATTGCCATGGTGGTTGGTTGGTTGGTCGGTTTTTTGGCGCAAGAGCCATTATGTTGGCTATGCTGCGCCAGACAAGGGAACTGCAATGGTGACTAAAATTAAGATGCTTTGATGAGCTGGCATTCGTTAGAATTATGAAAGGTTATCGACTAGTGGGTTTCAACCAAATGGAGCTTTTGATTTTGAGTGACGATATTAAGCTTATTATATTCGTTTCCCAGCGGATTTCTTGACATATCCTTGATAAA
>BGPR01000655.1:262623-280711 GCA_013235015.1 Araneus ventricosus | reverse complement strand
GAAAAAATAGATTATATAAATTTATACATGGATAATATGTATGTAATGAATCCTTTTTTCCTTGCCTACTGACTTCATAATATAGACGTATAATTTCTTCAATTTCCACTATCTCTCTTAACTGTTGCTCCGATAAACTTTGCGGACCTCTTCAAGTTAGCTATTCTTTATCGGTATTACCTGTTTCGAAGTTATTAAAAGTTCTGCTAGTATTTAGGTGGACTCTTTCACCGATTTGACTTTTAGCGGTGATCTGCGTTGCTTTGCGCGTAATATTTTCAAAATTGGCATCGGATGGAACCACCTAAAATATCTTGAAAAATATTAATTTAATCTTTTATCATATTTCATCGGTTTTAATGACTATTTCAAGATTACAATAAATTGCTTTTTGATATTGCGGAAGGACAGCTCTTTCCTTTGAAAAAAAATTCTCCACTATCATTATTATATGTACTATAAAGTTTGGTCATCGACCAATCGTTTTGATGAATATTTGAAGAAACAGCAAGTATTTCGTCCATGAAAAAATCTTTACTTTAGATAAACGAAAACATTTTTATGCACACGTTTTAAAGGTTTGAGAAAAAAAGCAGTGTCAGTAAATGAATGAGTCGTAGCGAAGCATTTTTATGTGTGATGGTAAATAAATGTTCAGAAATAGAATTCCTTTCTTAATTGCAATAATTTTGAAATACCTTGAATAAAATGTTTGCTACAAAGAACATAAAGCATATTGCAACAGTATATTGGAAAAATGTAGTTAGTTCAGTATGAATGTTACCGAAACATAGAAACGATTTGAAGACAACATCTATATCTTAAGTAATATAAAGAAAATGGTGACATTAGACTGAAAAATATAGCTCGGTATGATTGTTACCAAAACTCCAGTAGCACAAAGATATTGTTCAATATTGTACGATATTGAATAATATTCGCGATATTGTATAATATTGTACAATACCATATAATATTATAAAATATTATACAATATCGTGCAACATGTTGCGCTCCCTGGGAACATGGAAACGGATTGAAGACAAACAACCACCACATTTTTAAGAAACAAAAAGAGTGTGTGTTATGCTCTGTTTTAAATTAAAACCAGCGGGAGTGGTCTCCCCTAAACTTTCTCGTAACTCATTTCTCAAAAAATCTCGTATAGCGCGTCAGTTCCCCGAATCCTCGCTCGGATAAAAATTTCGAATCTGCTCTATTCCCAGAACGCAACAAGTTTCTCCAGGACACGTGAAAACAACAAAACAAACGGAAATAAAATAATCCGAGCAGGATCAGAATTCGCCAAAAGGGAGAAAAAGGAGCCAAAAGGGAAGTAAAAAGCGCCAAGTAAGCCTTTCGCCACGAAGCCGCTGAATATCATGCACAGTCCAATACGCATGCGAGGGGAGATAACGGATTCGTTTCAAAAGTGAAAAAATTGAATATGCAATTTGAACACCTCTTTTTTAACAGATTGAGACGAAGATTGGGCACAAATCTATAATTAATGTTAGCACAGATCTATAATAATGTTACCAATTTTTATTTATCTAAGCCAAAGGGCTTATGACATATCATTTTTACAAGTATGCGATTATACAGACCGACAGACAGTCAACCCTCTGACGGATTTGGTCCGAAATTTTATACAAACCTACATTCCTGATGATAAAAATGTGTACCAAATTTTATCCACCTAGCTATTCAGATTTGTGAGTTATCGCGTTCACATTAACACGGATATACAGACAGACAGACTTCCCCTGGACGGATTTTGTCCACAATTTGATAGAAACTACAAATTATGTGTAAAGACCACATACCAAATTTCATCCCCGTAGCTCTAATAGTTTTCGAGTTATCGTGTTCACAGACACACATAATTCCCAAAATTGTGTTTTTCGGACTCGGGGAGGTCTAAAACGTGGAGATTCGTCAAAATCTCGAGTTCGAATTTTTTGACGATGACAATACTTTCTCTTTGTAAACTTCGTATACGAGAAAGTAAAAAAAAAACCCGTTAAACTGTTTTAATGAAATTGCTTCCTACTTTTTCCATAGAACTCTGCGATCCTGGCTATCTCGAATGCGCTAACCGTAACTGTTATAAGGCTGATCAGAAATGCAATGGAGAGGATGAATGCGGAGATGGCACTGACGAAGAAAATTGCAGTAAGTGTCTCTTGCTTTCGTTCCTATAGTTGTCTTGGAATCGGGATATTCGGATTTTAGAATATCTGCCTTAAACTTTCAAATATAAACTAAAGTTTCCAGACTGTTTAGCAAAAATAAAGCGACATAGATTGTAACCATGAAAGATATATGATATATATGCATTCAAGACTGTTAACTAAGTAAAAAAAAGGAAAGCATATTTCATAGGAATATAATTTACCAATTAATTCCAGAAAAATTAACTCAGAACTCAGAGGAATATAATATGGCAAATATTTTGTCTATCACGATAGTTCATTAAATGCACAAAACAGTAAAAAGAATGCTCTTATAGAAGTATACACTTTCTGTAATAAATCGTAGGGTAATTTTTGGCACAAGACCAGATAATAAGATTTGGATTCATTGGAGAGGAATAGCATAATGTTTGTTGTTAACAAAAGTAATAATCCATATTATTGATCCTGGAGTTTTTGGAAGTGAATGAAAAAGTAACACATTATCAGAACTGTTCGTTTATACTAAATTAACGTTATATGGAAAAGCAGTTTGCACTTTGTTTTAGGTCAACCATGTTCACTATTTCATTGGATCTTAGAGTAATATACAGTTATATCAAACATTTCCTCCACTAGAAAAAGTATATTAGTTACTTAGGTTAGAAAACCATCTTCATCAAGAGAGTCTCTAGCCTTGATTTAACTCCGCATCAAATTCATTTTATGTTTTGCGCCGTATTTTAGCAAAGTTATGAAAATGATGCCATTACAGTTGCAAGTTCGTTTTTTGAAAAAGGACGGTGTTCCCAAAGAACTAAACATACTGATGCAGGAACAATAACATGTCAAGAAAGGCGAGTGTTCTGTGATATCTGACAATGTTGGCGTGCAAAACTTAGTTCTTCACGTTTCACAGAGTGTCGCCTTTTCTTAATATTGTTACAAACATGGGAAATCGCTTCCCAGCAATGTTAGTCTTATAGTTGGGAAGGGAGTTTTACAGGGGTGAGTATGGGGAGCCAAGCCTGGACCCCTGACCTTCGCGAGAAACTTGGCGACCGTATTGGCAAATAGGCGACAAATTTGGAGACTTTGGCGACGGAATATGGGATCTAAAAGGTGCTGGAATTTTCTTGATATCTCTATTAGGAGAGGACATACACTTGAATGTACTAGATGATTAAATGTGACGTCACGGCCTGCCGGGGGAGACTATATAAGGAGTGCGCTTGAATCATGGGGTGAGTGAATGTTGATCGACTGAGATCGCCTTTGGAGTGCGAATCCCTTCTTGGAGTTTTATCCGCTGCGCGAGCTAGTAAACTGGTAGACTCCGAGCGGTATTGAATAGTGTGTTTTGATCGCCTGGAACGACTCTGGAGTTTCGTCTGCAGTGCGAGCTAGAAAGCTGGTGAGCTGAGCGCTATTGAAAGTGCTGTTACTGTCGTTATTATGCTTTTCTGACTGTTTGTGTTGCAAAATTTCAAAGTACTGAACTGTTATTACCTGTGAATTGTTGTCTGTTTACTTTGCTAATCTGTACAAGATCTATTTGTTCCTGTTACCTGTGCTTCGTGTTTTCCTGCATATTTGTGAATGAACCTTCATTCTCTATTATCCTGCCTGTTGGACTGTTTACACCATACACCCACAGAGACACTTTTGTAACAATATGCTGCTCAAATGCCATAGAACGTCGTACAAAAACTCTGTTGACGGCTCGGACGTGGGAGACGAATTCTTGATTAAAAATTCTGCAAATGTCGAAACTTTTGATGAGTAAGGTCTTTGCGCCTGCGCCACTTCAAACACTGCAAATTGCACATATATGTATGTAATGATTTAAAAGTTTCCTATTTTTAAAAAGGCTTCTTAACTTTTAATTCATAAAATTATTTCTACTTAAGCTGTATATAAGTAACTGTATAAAAGTAACTCCCAACTGCCATTTTAACTGGAAGAAGTCCGGATTCGACTGGCTGTAGAATTTGGGGCTTTCCACTTTTCGAAACTACTATAAAAGCTCGCTGCGATATTGATACTTCATCTTTCACTATGAAATTTTTCCTCAGCAAGACATGCACTTTGCAAGTAAGATTTCCGTCATAGCCAAGAAAGAATTTATAGTTATCCAATCACTACCTGATTTGATCTAAACATGTCTGAAGTTTAAATAAACTGTTATTCGTTCTACAAGCTTGCATCTCATTGGATATATCAGTTTCACACCATCAATTTAGATAGCCTTTCATGTATACACGACTGCATTGTCACATCGCCGCAATATTGCCGAAGAGCGTTCAGTTTCTCTGTAGTCGGTTTTAAGGCAAAATTCACTTCCGCTCATTCTTCCGTCTTTTTATTTAGGATGTAATCTCAGACTATTGCACACGTGATCACACAAATATAACACTGCAACTCCCAACTCCCATGTCACTTGACACATAGTATCTCAGTTTCTCTGTAGTGGGTTTTAAGGCAAAATTTCCCTTCCGCTCATTCTTCCGTCTATTTGTTTAGGATGTAGTCTCAGACTATTGCACATGTGATCACACAAATATCACACTGCAACTCCCATGTCACTTGACACATAGTATCTCAGTTTCTCTGTAGTAGGTTTTAAGGCATAATTTCCCTTCCGCTCATTCTTCCGTCTATTTGTTTTGGATGTAGTCTCAAATTATTGCACATGTGATCACACTGCAAATCCTATGTCACTTGACACATTGTATCTCAGTTTCTCTGTAGTCGGTTTTAAGACAAAATTTCACTTCCGCTCATTCTTCCGTCTTTTTGTTTAGGATGCAGTCTCAGACTATTGCACATGTGATCACACAAATATCACACTGCAACTCCCATGTCACTTGACACATAGTATCTCAGTTTCTCTGTAGTGGGTTTTAAGGCAAAATTTCCCTTCCGCTCATTCTTCCGTCTATTTGTTTAGGATGTAGTCTCAAATTATTGCACATGTGATCACACTGCAACTCCTATGTCACTTTACACATAGTAATTCAGTTTCTCTGTAGTCGGTTTTAAGGCAAAATTTCACTTCTGCTCATTCTTCCACATATTTATTTAGGATGTAGTCTCAGACTATTGCACATGTGATCACACTGCAACTCCCATCTCCCATGTCACTTAACACATTGTATCTCAGTTTCTCTGTAGTCGGTTTTAAGACAAAATTTCACTTCCGCTCATTCTTCCGTCTTTTTGTTTAGGATGCAGTCTCAGACTATTGCACATGTGATCACACAAATATCACACTGCAACTCCCAACGTCCATTTCACTTGACACATTGTATTATGAAGATTGTAGTTCGCTATCCATCATTCCAGCACCGTAAGATAGACTCTACAGAGTTAAATTGAAAACTTTTGAATACCTATTTTCTCTCTACAACTTGCACAACTTTCAGTTTGGAAGGTCATAGTAAAGATGCTTCTTAACTGCATGCTTTTTTCCAGATATCCCGGTAATAATTCAACCTGAGGAATGTGGTGCCCAGGCTATCCATCCAAAGACTATTTACGAATCTCCTGACCGAATGGTTGGCGGAGAGCCAGCTATCGCAAACAGCTGGCCATGGCAAGTGTCTCTACAAAGCCGAGGCAGCGAGCCCAATGGCCATTTTTGTGGAGGATCGCTCATTAATAATCAATGGGTACTGACCGCCACGCACTGTGTCGTCGGGTAAGTAAAAAAAAAATTGGCAAAGAAATAAGCCTTTTCTCCTGCGAAGTAAATATTTATTGCGTAATATTATATTAAGATGTTTTCTTTTTTTTTATGTAAAAGCATATTTTTAAAGTTTCATAACAATTACATTTTTTTCTTTAACTCTGTGAGCCCTATTCCGCCTCAAACCGCCCCATTTGACAGAGGTTTGGACTCAGGCGGCTTCAGGTGCCTGAGTGCATTTTACGGGAGAAAAGCGGTTCCTTTCTTTGTTGACAATTAATCGCCCAAATTCGGGTGCCGTTCTTCTGGAAATTCTGTAAAGAAAGGGAGGATTCCATTCTTTTTTCGTGAACGAAAATTTACTTCAATTTTTGAGGTTCTGGAATTCTCAATCTAGACGGGTTCAGAGCGTTAAGACATGGGAATATTTTCAGTAAAAATGCATCGTCTATATTATAAAGCTAAACTTATTAACCTCTTATGTCTTGCCCCCGTCATATTGACGTGCATCGAATTATCGCCTTTTTAGGCTTATGAACTAAAATTTAATCATTAATTAGTTTCGTAATTTGACACAATAATTACGTAGAATCCATAAGAAACTCAAATATTCTATGCCTTCTTAGATGAACGAAAACGACAGCTCCTTTCCAAAACAAGAGGGGTCACCTTATTAGATAGCAAAAAAATGCGATCCTTAACCCTCTCATACCGAGCGAGGTGGTCCCGGGCGGTCTAAGAATTTCCCCTTAACAGCGACGAATTCCGGTCTGAGGCGGTTGCCTTCTTTTGCGGGGAGGTGAGGTTCTGAGATCGCTTAGGAGATGAGCGAGGTAGGGGGTCCAATTATCCTTGCCAACCACAGCTCATTTCCGTGTGCCTTAAGGGAAGGTTATAGAAAGAGGGGTGTGGAGGGGAAAATGACCACCCAGGTTGGAAGATTCCAATTCATGCCGTTTCCTCTAAAAAAGTCCCGGTTTTAAAGGAGCTAGAAGAAAAAAGTCGCCTCGAATTAAAGAGTTAAGGGGTTAAAAGTATCTGTATCGAGTCGGATGATTGATCATCACGGCAAATAGTCGAAATATATCTTTAGTGCTAAATAAACAGAGTCGGAAACGACATCGTTACGTGGTATACAATATGGAACACGAGCGAACACGCAAATGACTAGCATGCGTTTTAGTGCTAAATGTAGATACATTTAAGAAATACATCACGATCAAAAGGTGTTTTTGAAGTTGCGCCCGAAAGCTATAGCACGTGTTTGACTTCAGTACTGCTTAGAATCACGAACATTTAGAAAGTTTCTCAGTGTATTTTGGACGACTGTGACGTATTTCAGCATAGCATGAATAATCGTGGAGCCTTCTTTATCAAAAATAATATGTTTATTGGACGTTTTCCACACCACAAACATGTAAGACAAACACATACACTTACATCACAAACGTTACATCGCTGACTTGCATCAAATTCTATGTTCAATCGGCATTATTCTTTTTCGTTGCTAGGCAACGTTAACAAAAGACAAACATATCGTTGCCACACTATTTTTATAACCTTTAGAAAAGAATCATGCCAAACGATATTTTTAATTAATTTTTTTTACAGCCAAACGATATTTTAAAATTAATTTCTTTTATGACCAAACGATTTTTTTTATCTAATTAATTTCTTTTCTTTAAATATTTTAATAATTCTACAAATATATATATTTATTCGTTACGGATATTACACGACCATGGCAGACATGGAGAAGAATAGGACAGCACCGTTACCTCTATCCGCGAGAACGTCATACAGCGAAGCTGACAAGTGACTGCGGAAGAGTTAATCAAGACAGTACAGGACCTGTGATCCCACTGGGTTATGAATAGGACCACCAAAATCACTCTACATTTGTCAAAATATCACACTTTAATTTTGAAAAGCACCGTGACTAAAATGGCGGATGTTTCGTCGCGCTATCACATTTCCTTGAGCAGCGACTGCGATAACAATTGTTCACTGATATTTAGGCAAAATTTCCTTCAAAATATTTGATCCATCATTTTGGATATTCAGGCATGAAGTATGGGTCGATTTAGCGGTCCCTGACAATGAAGGAGCAAACATTTGGTCAAGTGTTTGTGTATCCTGGAAGTTCTCCAACACTATCTATCGAATGCTTATAACGTTTCGAAACCTCCATATCTGTATTATTTTGGTACAGTTTTCAAAGCTCTACCATCAACCAGAATTTGGAGATTCGGTAAAGAAACACATTTATTGGAGTGTGTTTTTTCCCCGTATTTTCATTTTCTTCTAAGTTAAATACGAAGTCTTTCAAATCCAGTCATTTATAAATAACGAAGCACTTAAAATATATAAAAGAATTAAGGAATGATCAATACACAATCAAGATATTTACTGTTATGGCTTTAGAAATAATAGTAAATATATAATGCAAAATATTTTCCTTAAAGTTAAGCTTAAAAGCAATCAATTAGAAAATTTAGAATAAATTTAAAAATAAAAAAATATTTTGAATTAAACTTTAAACAAAAACAACAACACAATTTTCATTAAAAACTATAAAATTTAGATAAAAAATTTAGAAAATAAAATTTAAACAATGTTTAAGTAGTGCGCAATTGCAGCTGCAAACAAAAAATCCCTTTTCGGCAAGCTTGAAGGCAAAGGTAGATTCCTTTACGTTAATGTTACAAAAGAAATGAAATATTACATATTGATCCATACAGACATAGCCAATCAATTTATTGTTTCTACACATTGCAATATTTACTCTGTGATTCTGTTTTCATGTCATTTAATTTTTTGCTATATCAAGATTTTATGATTCCATTTTTCATTCCAAAAAGTTATGATAGATTTTTCGGTCAGTACATCGGTCAATTTTTTTTATATCTCAACACATAATAATTCAACAGGTAGGAGTCATAAAGTAATAAACATCTTAGCAGTGCAAATATCTCCTAGATAACATTAAGCCAGTTTATCTGAAACAGTAACAAGAAATTGACTCTTGACACGAATGAAAAAAGACTCTATATTTAAAAATTAATTTATTTAATCTAGGTTACAATATAATTGTGCAAACATTACTTTATCATATGGTAAAATCACATGACATGAAACACTTAAATACTACTAGAATGGGCTCATTTAGAGAACTTCCTGGTTACAGAGATAATAGTCACTGAATTCTTAACATATAAGAGAATAAAAATTATTAAACATTGTGAGTGGCAAATTTAATACGTGTGTTTAAAGCATAGGATATGAATGCAGCCAGTTTGAACAGTGAATTTAAATCTCCGTCGACGGTTAAAACCAAATACTCAGGCAGAAAATCCCAAAACATTTTTAAAGTTACTGAGATATTTTTCAATATAAAAAAGGGTAAAGGGAACTTATATATATATTTGCTATTTTATAGTAAATTTATTAAACAAACCTTGGTGCAGCCATGTTTAGTTAAATATCAAATTAAAGTAATCTGTCAAATTAACTAATTATCAAATTAACTGTTTGATTAATTAAAATTAACTATTTACTTAATTAAAGTAAAATAATTAATTGTTTCAAAATCTTCACTAGAATCTTTTTTTATGGCTCATACTATTTGCCAGCAATCTTTATCTTATAATTATCTCTGTATGAATGTTCCACATCTTCTCCTAAACCACTGGACTGATTTCAATCAAACTTTGCAAACGTTTTATTTAAGAAAAGAGAAAGGTCACCTTCAACATTTCAAAGCCTAAAAGTTGCTTAAAATTTCACTTAATTAAAAATTAAACAAGGCTTTTTTCAGCGATATCTTTCATTTCCATAAATTTGTTTCTCCCATTTTTATATTTTTTCAAAATTAATTTTTTAAAACTGAATTCGTAACAATATTCTTGTTGAAGACCAACAACAATACGAAGAACTTTTCCCAGAAGGAAGAATGCTAAAAGAAAATTTTTACTGTAGACGATTAACAATTTATATCGGGACCAACTATTGATTTATTTTCATGCCTTAAATTAATGAATAATTAACTAGTTAATTTATTTGTTTCAAAATATTCATTAAAACGTTTCTTTTACTTCAGTAATTGTTAACAAAATTTGAAGTACCCATATAACAAATAATAATGTTTGGAGAAAACGGCTGTTTTTAAAAAGCGTCTGTCTCAATTGATATTCTCATTTTAATTAAAAACGTTTCAGATCAGAAAAGGAATTTGTGTATTATAATATTTATACAATAGTAATTTTTACATTAAAAATATTAAACATGAAAACATTTTTATCCGAAGAAAAAGCCAGGTATATCAACTTGTTTACCGTATAAAAAGTGGAAGTGAATGAGGCTGATGAAAACTCATAACTTAAAACATAAACTTACATAAAAGAAACATAAACTTACATACTCATAACTTAACATAAAAGTAATTCTTACTGTCGGAAAAAATTTTTAATATAAGAGTTGTTCGTTCTGATAAGGTGATAATTCGCCTAATTGAATTTTTTCCCCTTTCTTTAGTCGTAGAATTGATTTTTTCCCTATCTTTAGGCATTTTAGCTCATAACTTCTAAAAAATTGTAGCTATAAAAAAAGTTTCAATACAAAAGTTGTTTATTATAAAGAGGCAATAATTCGCCTATTTTGAGTTTTCATTCTATCTTCAATCGTAAAGGAATTATCGGAAAATGAAATTTTCAATCCCCACCATTTCCACTCCCTTTGAGCTGGACAGCCCATTTACGAACTCGGCCGAGATTTTCACTATCCTTACAGCATATACCGTGCTGGTTAAATTTAAATGAAAATTACTCCAGTTATCGTATTTACAAGATAACATGGGAAAAAGCGTTATATATATATACTGGTTTTGAGATTTTTGATTAAAATTCTTACTAATTCTTTAATTTCATAATTAATTATTTCATTTGGTCAATTTTGTAGTTTCATAGTCGGAAATCTTGTTGTGGCAATATGTGATGTCAGGATAAGTGGCGGTATATATTAAAAGTGTTGAATCCTGGTAAGGATTGGTAGAAACACTGATTATTTAAAGTTTAATGAATAAGTATGGGTATTTTATTGAAATATGTATTTATTGTTTTTAGTGCAATATAATAGTGCAATATCTTGTTGTTTTACATATTTTTATCTTGAATTTTAGTCCTTTCCATATAGTTATGTTTTCTAGTTTGGGTTAGTGTATAATTTTTCTTCCTAAATTCTTTCATTTTAGGGTAAATTACCCTGTCTGTTTTTTCAACAACTATAGTAACAGGGATGGTTTACAAAAAAAAAATTAATGATTTAGCAAAATTAATTTAACCTGGCGCTTCAGCTTGTCCACAGCCAAGCTGCTATATTAATTGTTGAAAACTCCACATATATGGATTGCCTTTTTTCAATACTTTTAATAACAAAAGAGTTTTTTACATGTTGACATAAATGTTTAAATTTAATTTTTGTTCATGGTATCTATAGTATTTTCAATTCTTTAGATTTTGTTTTAGATTTGGCTGTATTGTTTAAATTATGAATTTTAAGTATAGGATTGGCTTCATGATATGTCTTGTTTACTATGTTTATGTAAGATCATATATAACAAGTTATGTTTAGATTTATATATATATAAACTTTTTAACGACAGGTGGTTTTGGGTTCTAGGGGTCATGACCGGTGAAGATATGCAGAAATTTTCTGAAGGTCGTGTCATGAGAACCATTGCAATAGGTAGACTTCCTATAAGGAATCTACCTAACAAAGAACATCGGAAATCAATCTTTTGTTGGGAAATTTCTGGCTAAGAGAAGCTATATTTGGCGTAATGTAAGCTTCTTACAGAAAAATTTCCCAATTATTATTTTGAATCCATTTCGAATCAAGTCCTTAGCCCTTGAAAAAATGGACTAGAATGGATTCCTTGTTTATTTGGTTTTTTTTTATTACCTCTGAGTTTATCTTTGTTTTTTGGCTTTCTTTGCATGATATTGATTTCCTTAAAGTTAAGTATATCGCTTTCAACATCCGATGTTTCAATTTCATTTATATTCCTTTGCAGGAGACCTGATCCTGGGGACATCAAGATAGTTTTGGGAGCTCACGGCAAGTACACAAAAACTCCCTACGAGCAGGTTCGGTACAGCGCCAGAGTGATCGCTTATCCAGATCTCGAAGGAGAGAACGTAAGCAGAAATTACTATACGTTCTTTTCAAAAACACCCGGTATAGCCAATTACAACCAAACGTTTGCCTATGTTCCCAAGTACAAAGTCACCAATAACAACGGATAATGTTTAGACTCAGTTAAAATTTCAGGCATGGAACTTTAACTCCTTGAAATCCAGTTTGTGACTGGATGTATAATTATTCAGTTGCGAGTTCAATTCAGCACTTAAGGTATCCGACTGTGTTCGGAGACATTTTTTTGAAAAATAACTTTTATATATTTTTAACGTTAGTTTTCAACTGCGTATGTTTTAAAACTATGAAAATATTGTAAAATTAGGCTTTCAAAATAATATTTTTTTAAAAAAAACTGAGAAATTTGAAGAAAAATGACTAAAATATGTGCCTTACGTTAACAGCCATAGACAAAATCATATTCTAAATATATATAAATCCTTGTAGGAGTATATTTTTATGACAGTTATATGTTTTATGCTCTAAAATATTTCTTGTACTTCAAAATAGTTTTGAGCTATAGCTGAACATAGTTACGAAACTGGTAATTTTTCATAAAAAATGCTTTTCCTTTATATTTAAGCACTTAAAAATAATACTTGATTTTAAAATGGACCTTAGTTTTTAGAGGAAAACATCAAGTATATTACAGAAAACAATCTCAGAAAATTTGATATCAATACTTGAATAACTTTTTGAGAAATCATTGTTAAGGTCGACAGTTTTCCTCAAAAATATCATTTCACAGAAAACACGTTTAAAGTTTTCATGCTACATAAAACAATGCTTACAGTTCGGTAATAAAACAGCTGTAACTCCATTTGTAATTCACGTAGAGTAAAAAGTGAGACAGTTTTAGAAAGCTGATTAAACAGACTACAAAATTAAGTCTTAAAAAGTTTTTTGATAATTTCATCAAAAACGACGATTTTAAAGCAGTCGGATACCTTAACTGTTTCAAATACACTACATTCAGCTAAAAATGAACCTTAGAAGTATAGGATCCATTATCAAGTATAAAACAATCTTATTTGAAATAAAAGTAGAAACAAATAGACGGGAGGCTGTCTCTGCGAAGCGGACGCTGGGATTGAGGGGCGTAGACTTACTTTCCTTACTTAACTGTGACTAAAGTATCTATATGTGACTATTATCTCTATAGTCTATAGTGATTATTAGTCTAGTGTGACAATGTGACTCTATCTATGCAAAATTCTTCGTGACTTTTACCAACTTTGAAACTCAACTGTGACTAAACCGTAATTCCAAATTCTAGAAATATTTTTGCAATCTTCAATGTCTACCTTTCTCTGTTAAATGAAACTAAAACCAATTCTCTATGTTATTTGGTCGCGGAGCTATAAGCGTTTAACTTTAGCTCGAAATTCGACGTAATTCAACAGTTCTTGATTAATATTTTACGCAATCGATGAATGAATTGCCTTAGTATGCGTGCGTGCGCATCGGTCGCTGTGACGTTATCAAAAGTTTTCGTGATTTTCACCAACTTTACAGCTCGACTGTGACTAAACTGTAATTCCAAATTCTAAAATTATTCTTGCAATCTTCGAGGTCCACCTTTCTCTGTTAAATGAAACTAAAACCAATTCTCTATGTTATTTGGTTGCGGAGCTATAAGAGTTTAACTTTAACGCGAAAAGTGTCAACTTTTTCCTTTCCCGACGCACCATTAGACCACTCTGGAGAGACGTAAGTCTAAGGCAGAAATGTACAACCGAAACGTTGATAGAATGGTGGATGCTGCCAGACATGAAAGAGTTTAAGAAAAGTCAATTTTGATTCGTGTGAGAAATACCGTTGGCCAATTTTGAAATTAAAATTGAAGGTATGAACATCCGTTGTCGTCGAATAACATCGATGCATACATCAAAATTAAAACTGAAATTAATTTACTGAAGTGCGATCACACAAAAAAATTGAAACTTGAGATTTTTACTTTCCGAGTGGTTTCCTAAAGGGATTTCAAAACAACAACAACCATTACGCTTGTTAATACACTGATGACTATACAAAATAACTGATTTACAGGAGCCACTTACCAACGCTACGCCACTGTAGGCTAACGTCATCTGTGGCATGTTACATTCCCTAATTGTGTATAACTCGCAGTAGTTTCAAATCATTAATATAAAGCATATTAACACTTCAGCACACACAGACCCATTTTCGGAACATTAGCACACCCGCGGAGTCATTCTGACCCCAAATTGTTAGACACTTATTCCTTATTTTACTGGATATGTGTGCAAAAATAAAATATGGTAAAAGTATAAAAATATTTTTCCGTACAAATAACTTGTATTTAAGTCACAAGTGCGATTTTTAATAAGGAAAAGGAAAGTTGAACTTATATACTTTTTTCTTTCTTTTCTGTATTCTTTTCTTCTCCGCTGAGCAAGTTTCTGATGCTGCCATAACCATAACTTTAAATTAATCTACAACTTTAGCACACGCACGGGTCAATTTGACCCCAACGCTCCCAGTAAAAAGTGAGAAACCCCGTTTCACCGGTTTTTGCCTTCTTATCTTCTTCTATCTCCCCCATGAAGGTGCAGGAAGTAACAGGGGCAAGGTTTTAGAATTTCCCAGAATTTTTTAACAAAAGAGAAAGTGTGGGGTCAAAAAGACCCCGTGCGTGTGCTGACGGGTTAAGTTCACTCTTCAAACTTTCCCTTTATCTTTTAGATCAGAAGATATACTTTTACTCACGACATCAGTCTTATCAAGCTAAACGCACCGGTGACCTTCAACAAAGGAGTTCAACCAGCTTGCTTGCCTGAACTTGGATGGACCGCTCAGCCAGGTTGGCACTGCTACGCCACAGGATGGGGAGAAAGCAGAGGTAAGAAGAATTCCAAAAGGAGAAGTTAGGCGAAAAAATGGTTTCTTGGTTCAAAAGTACTTTTCAAATTCAAGGAATGGCTTAAATGACCAAGAAGAATAGCTTTCATTTTCAGTTATCTTCATTATGCTGAGATTTCATTAAAAAAAGCAATATTTCTCCATTTTCAAGCACTTACCCATAATCCGTCGGAGAAAGTCGGAACCGACAAAAACAGAGGCAATCATTTCCATGCGAATCTAATTAATTCATTATAAACGCACCAGAATAATACCAAAAACACATTTTATAGAGAATGAATATAGCGTTTATTGCTAAAAATAACAGTAAATTAATATAAAATGAATATAAAAGGCTATCGCAAAGAATAAATGAATATGGCATTTACATTTTTATACCTTTCTGAAGACTCTTCTTGGTTCATGGAAGATGACGGGGAGGGGAGAGAAAGGTGCAGATATTATTGTTTGGAAGGGGAAACCCCTTCCATAAGGACCTTAGATATTAATGCACTATCTGGGTTACATCTCATCTTGATCTTTTGGCACTAGGACCAGCTCCAGAGCCAACAATGCTTCATTTGTCAACTTTCAAATTCCAGCTTTTACTTCTCCATCACACTTCGGTCAGAAAGCATACAAAACTTATCATTTTGTAGCTAAATTTTGCTGTCTACCCACTATACTTCCCGGTACTTTACACTTTTTGCCCCTAAACTTATAACTCCCAATCGCCGCCACTTGGTTGATAGAGTATGTTCTCGGATTCTGAAACCTTCCGCGCTTTTGCGCATGCGCCAGGAGGATTTATTTTCATCAAATTAGGGGGAAAGTGAGAAATTGAGGGAGATGTCTTTCATTTTACATAGCGTGATCTAACAAAGAACTCCGGAAATGCGCTCATCTGACTCATTGTCTATCACCTGTTTCCGGTGTAAAATCGTCCAAAAGTGCTAGTCTCGGGATATTGAAACGATCTGTAGGCCTAAATTGTCTCTTTAGCTGCTGAAGATTACTTATACAGTACAATCCCGGTTAACAGAACTAAAAGAGGGGAAGTCGCTTCAGATAAAAAAATTTTTCGGTTGAGCCAAGTACATCTATTACTATTTTGTACCTAATTACAGTATGTAATACTGAAATGTTTTGAGTGTAAAACGAATTCATAACTGTCTATGTAGGCTGCACTTATGTTCTTTATTGAAGTTAACCCTCCGTCGGGCGGAATATTCGCGCCGGCGAGTTTGGCCGCAATGAGCCAGACAGGCACAGGTAATCAATATCGTAATTAGCATTTTTAATAACCAAAATATTAATTTCAACATTCTAAAATTAATCACTGACCTTCTTGGGGAGGCTTAGAAGAAAAAAGTGGGATTATCCTTGTTAAAAAAATTCTCTAGTTAGATGGAACGTGAAGTCAGGTGACGTGAGATTACGAAACGATTCCATCCATCGCAATATTGATTGTTTTAAAATCATTCCGCGAAGGTCAAAATTCGCTTTCCAACGTAAAAAAATGTTGATAAAGAATAACGAAAAAAAAAAAAAACTGTTTTACCCTACATCAGGACTAAGGATGACGGTTTTTGTGAAAATAACCGGTTTTCGGTTATTCTGGTTTTTTCACCCCCGATTTAACCTGGCGGTTATAACCGCTCAAAATAGCCGGTTTTCGTTTTGTTTTATAAGGAAACAAACGCCGTTTGAAGACAAAATTTTTGTATTAATACTGTTTTCACAGGGAATCAGTCCATCGCCCAATATCTATCTGTTCATAAATAATCTTTCAGTAATCAGCCAACCAACAGACGCCCCGAGGAAACGGTTGTCGTTGATCAGCCTAAGATAATGAAATTGAAAGCTTCATAACTTGGTAAATTTTAGTCTAATCGAACCTAAAATCGAGCTTATTTTCCGAACCGGTTTTTTTTGTCCGGTTATTGGATTAGAAAAAACAACCGATTATAATTGGAACAAAAAAATAACTGAAAAAAAACCGGTTAACCGAAACTAAAAAAACAGTTTTCGGTTAAAGCCGGTAGGTTTTTCCCATCCCTAATCAGGACTACTGAAACTGGATTATTTAAATTACTGACAGGACGCTTGTGACGGACACCGGCCTTCCATCATCCAGATACTTATTAACATTATAATGCTTATAGGCTGGATATTCTGTATATTGTGTCATGTGACTTGAGTAATGAAAAATCGTTCAAAACGCCCTACAGACCACCATTTTACACAGATCTTACAAATTTACTTTTAACTACTTTTAATAATATTACCTCACAGCAGAAAAATGACTGCGTTAACCCCTTCAAGTTCAATACAGGTTTCGCTTTGAAAATTACTAAATTTATATCAAAAATGAGCATTGAACATGTAGCTGATCATAAATATGTAAAGGGGGAAAACTAGCATTTTTTATTTTCAAAAAATGTGTGGTTTCACAGTGAAACCCATGAACGGTAACGGGCTATTTTTCTGCCTAATCAGTCATCATCGAACTGCATTTTAAATTTTGTATTTAATTTATAAGCATACGTGAGTATTCAGGATATTCAACTTTCATAAAATTCAATATTATTTTCGAAGATTCAATTTTAAAAATGATCAATTTGTGCAAGGACCTTCATCATTTTGTTTCTCTTAGAGATCAAAAGCAATTTAGCTCTTGCAATGCCGATATCTTTGCGAATACTAACGGTATTGAACTGGAATTTTTATATAAGTTGGCCTAAATATCTGGATGTAACGAAAAATTACTCTTCGTTTCGCCCATACGCAGTAAAAAATTGCTCAATGTGTGGTTTCACTGTGAAACCAATGAACCCGAAAGGGTTAAAAGATTTCAGAGGACGATGGATCGCAGTACAAGCGTTTATATACAACAGGGTCTATTATATATGAAAAGCAAACACACAGTGGAGGTTAGTGTTCCTTAAGCATCGATAGACTATCGATAGCCGAGTCGATAGTATCGGGTTTTCGATGCTATCGTCTGAAACAATCGATAGTATCAACTTTCTTAAAACTACCGATATTATCGATAGTTTTTACATATGGATAGGCGCATTTTCAGTCTATAGTTTTAAAACTATCGACTAGAACTATCGATAGTTTTAAAGCTATCTACTAGAACTATGAATAGTTTCAAAACTATCGACTG
>BGPR01000655.1:242737-261027 GCA_013235015.1 Araneus ventricosus | reverse complement strand
CTTTATTTTGCAATTTTATTTCATGGAAAGTATTGTTAAGCTTGTTAAATGTTTCCTTGAAAAGTATAATAAATGGTAAAGTCTTTTCAAATCACAAACAGCATATTTTCCATCATTTCCTAGGATGTCTACCGTGTCATTTTTTTCGTTGGATAAGGAATCTTACAATGAGTTGAACTGAGGAACCCATTTGTAGGCATCAAAATTGCAGGTGGGTAACAAAATAATGTGAATTCTTTTGGATTTGCACATTTTTTCGAATATCTCCAGAAAGGCTGAATGGATTTTCCTAGAATTTCGATCAAGTAAAGAATAGGCTTGAACTCACATTTTACAGTGAAGATTCGGTCACGATGGCATTTAAGGGACCGACCAGAAATTGATGAAAATGAAAATGATTTAGAAAGCACCCCGTTCCACAGAACGTTCATAATCATTTGCAATTTTCATCAATGGTTTTAATTGATTTGCGCAATACAGTGAAACCTCGCATAGCGAGCAAAACAAATTGTAAAAAATGACTCGCTTAACGAGTGACGTTTCGCATAGCTAGTGACGAGGAGAGAGGGGACAACTCTCATATCCACGGAGCTTTTAATTTGCCTTAATTCTTATCAAACTAGGTGTCTAGTACTTGTGCGAGCATTTTTAACTGTAGCCTGTTTTAACTGTTAATCCAATAAGATCTTTTGTTTTGATTTCTTTTTCCTAGTAATAAACTTTTTGAATGGAAAGAATAACTGGTTATTTTCATTTTTTGATTCTAGTAATTTTTAAGGCCATGGTTTTTTAAAAACTATTTTTCTTGATACGCCATGTAACAAATGATGCGACGTATTTGAGTGACGTAACGAGCTGACTGACATATTTGAGTCAATGAGGTAACGGAATTGACTTATTTCTTTTAATAAGGATAACAGAACAGGTACATCAGTCCGCGTTTAGCCCTCATTCCGCTTTTCATTTCCGAAAATCATATCCGAATTCCATGCTGGTTGATTCTGCATAAAATATAAGATGAAGATGGTTCAGGTTCCTTAACACATTATCGCATTTTACTTTGATATCTATGGGAAAAATTGTTTCGTATAACGCGTAATCTTCTAGATGGAATTATGCTCGTTATACGATGTTCCAATGTATTTACATGCATTTTTGTAAAAATATTAATTAATTAATTAATTTATTTAAAGAAAAGCACACTACAGAGAAAACTCCATTTACAGAGTGATGACAAACACACAAAGAACAAAAGTCACAATGAGTAAATAAAAAATAAAATAAATATGCCTTAGAAAGCAATAAGTAGACCACAGAGAATACATAAAATCATAAAACTTATGCAAACGCATATATAATTAAAAACGAACACACATAATCACAAAACTTTAAGACACACTATGACACCAAAAGCCGTATTATTATTTTTAAAAAAATTTAAAGTTCATTTCCAAAAAGCAAGGGTCAAAAAGTCAAAACACGCAAACACCGAGTCTAATAAAAAACACACCAGGAGTTAAAAAATTTAAAAACGTAAATTCACACTTGAGATTTAAAAAAATGCAACACTTAAGATAAAAATAAATCAAATACGGCGCCAAAAAACTGGTGGAATATTCGTGAAGATATAAAGCTTTTCTTTAAAAAACTCAAATTTCCTTGCATGTTTTTTGCTTATAACATGCAGAATTTTAATTTAAATTATAGGAAACTTATATAATACATGACAAGCAATATAGAAGATATGCAAGCCGGCAAAACATTATGATAAGATCTGAAGTAAATACTTTGAATAATAAAGGAAATATGACTATTTGTAGTAAATAATTTTTACTACTAATACTCATGTGTACGAAACATAGGGGAGAGTGGGCTAAAATGGGATACCCTTGATTCTGGTGCTTTAATTTTTCCTATGTAGCAGACAGATACTGAATTACACTCTACTAATTAAGAAAAAGGAAGAGTTATAGTGGTGTATTGTAGCTGTTGAATTTGCATGTGTGAAAGTTTATTTGTTTTCAGACGTCAACTCTCTAATGGTCGTTTGATTTTAAACTGTTGTTACTTAATAATCATTACAGTTATAAAAACTATATTTAGTCCAGATTATATTATACTTTTACTAAGGATTCATACCCTATCAAACAATAAAGATTTACTCCAATAACTGCGCGGTCCTATATCGTTTTTAACAAAAAAAAAATCATTGATAAACCAGCGGGAGTGGTCTCCCCTAAACTTTCCCGTATACTTTCTAGTGGAGATTCGTAGTGGAGATACTTTCTCTTTGTATACTTCGTATACGAGAAAGTAAAACAAAAAAACAAACAAACCTGTGAAATCAAATATCTGTTGCCACGTTTCAAAAAAATATTATTTTGAAGCAGGTGCGATAAAATAGGCAATGAAATGAATACTAAAGCGAAAATTCTGCTTTGGAATTGAATTCCCAAGAAAACAATTTATACTACCACAACCGTAACAATTGCAAAAGCGCGTGAATAAAAGATTTGCTGAAATAATGAGATCGGTTTGATTTACAACCATAAAAAAATTGTTAACAATTGATGCTTGAAAACATTATTTATTGTTGTAAATAAAATTTACAACAATAACAGATTGCTACCAATACGCATGCGCATGAGAATCGGATTAAAAGAAATTGAATATGCAATTTGAACGCCTCTTTTTGACGGATTTGGCCCAAACTTTTATGCGGACCTACATTCATAACGATAAAACTGTGTACCAAATTTTATCCATTTAGGTATTCAAGTTTTTGAGTTATAGCTTTCACATGACCGCTGACATACAAATAGACAGACTTCCCGTTGACGGATTTTGTCCAAAATTTGATAGAAACCTACAAATTATGTTTAAAGACCACATACCAAATTTCATCCGCGTAGCTCTAATAGTTTTTGAGTTATCGTGTTCACAGACAGACACACACACAGACAGACATACAGACATAATTCCAAAATTGTGTTTTCCGGACTCAGGGAAGTCTAAAACGTGGAGATCCGTCAAAATCTCGAGTTCGAATTTTTTGACGATTACATTACTTTCTCTTTGTATACTTCGTATACGAGAAAGTAAAAAGTAATGAAACTGCGACTTTTCTATATAGATATATTGTATTCCGATAAACAATGAATATTTTAATAAAATTTGAGAAGCTCTTTGTCGAATATTTTAGCTTCAACAGGCCCTCGAACCTTAACTACCCGGTTTCACCCCACTTTCCCCCATATTTTTTCTTTTATAAATTGGAAGTCAGACATATAGGGCAAGTTATATAAAAGTTCCAGATGAGTAACGTTAAGATTCAGAAAGATATCGGCATTGCAGCGATGTGAAATTCAGTTGCACTCTAATAGAAACTAAATGATGTGGTATCTTTCACAAATTGATATTTTTTAACCCTCTCATACCGAGCGAGTCGGTCCCGGGCGGTCTAAAAATTTCCCCTTAACAACGACGAAGGCCGGTCTGAGGCGGTTGCCTTCTTTTGAGGGGAGGTGAGGTTGTGAGATCACTTAGAAGATAAGCGCGGTAGGGGGTCCAATTACCCTTGCCAACCACAACCCATTTCCGTGCGCCTAAAGGGAAGGTTATAGCAGGGGTGGTGTGTTGGGGAAAATGACCACCCAGGTTGGGAGAGTCCAATTCACGTCGTTTCTTTTAAATTTGAATCTTCTATTAGTTATTGACGAACTGCAATTTTAATAACATATTTAATTTATAAGTATACATGCGCTTGTGCATTCAGGTTATTCAACTTTCATAAAATTCAATATTGCCGGAAAAAAGCGGCGACTTATTGTATGATTTCCTTAAGACTGGCCATTCCTTTAAATTTTGCTAATGCTAAATGCCCACTATTTGAAACATGATTTGAATTCAGTTATGCTACAAAACAAAGCTTAAAACCGTTTCTTTGTTACCCTACAACAGTTAATCTAGTATCTAAAGCAGAAAATACATGTCACAAGACATCTTCCTGAACAGAGAACAATGAAATTTTCGAAAGCGACATGAAATTTTCCCATGTCATTCTGGGGTTCATTTTTAGGTCAATTGCATCATTTTAAACTTTCAAAATTAATTCTTTCTTAAAATATTTAATTAAATAACAAAAATTAAGTGGAACTCGGAATTTTTGCTCCGTTTTTCGCCAATAACGTTCAAAATAATTATTGCATGAAAAGGATTTATATGCCATCTTAATTGACGAAAAATTATCTTTCCATTGAAATTAGTTTAAGTTAAACGTGATATTTCGTTTAATTTTTGCAAATTTTTAAACAATCTTCATTGGTCTCTTAAGGTAGGAATTTTTATTGTAGCTTCCCTCAAGTTCGAATTAGATAAGTTCTGCTATGTGATACTGAAAGTGGTCGAGACTTCAAATAGTTTATAGAAGTTATGGTATATTAAGAGTTGAAGTAACTTCACTCTTTTGTAATTATTGAATTTCAAAAATTTTGTAAATCTGAAAAAATTTTAAACTCTTTCTCTCTACATGCAGTTTCTGAAATACTACCCAGCTATAAAAATGGTTTTTTAGGCGATTTTCTCCAAATTTAATGAGAAGAACAAAATTATGTTGACTTCAGAATCATGGATAATTCGTTTCACTAAGGGGGCACATTACCCCAAAAATGGCCAAAACATCAATTTTAATTTTAATGGCTTATTTCGTTGATCTTATCTTTCTAATTATTGTACAAAATTTCTCATTGGTATCTTTAATATTTCGGAAGTTATTAAGATGAATTATTCACGATGACAAATGAAAAGCATGCGCAAATAGCAATTTTAAATGGCTTTTTCTCCACGTCGGACTTTCATCCACTTTCATGTTTGCAAAATGGTAATGCTTTTTTTCCTACTTAGATGGAACTTTAAATTTTTTGTTCTAACTTATCATCATGGATATCATCATTTCATGAATATCAACATCAATTTTCATTTTTTGGCTTATTTCGTTGCTCTTATCTTTCTAATTATTGTACAAAATTTCACATTGGTATCTTTAATATTTCAGAAGTTATTAATATGAATTATTCACGATGACAAATGAAAAGCATGCGCAAATAGCAATTTTAAATGGCTTTTTCTCCACGTCGTACTTTTATCCACCTTCATGTTTGCAAAATGTTAATTGTTTTTTCCTACTTAAGATGGAACTTTAAATTTTTGTTCTAACTTATCATCATAGATATGATAAAACTGTGCATGCAATAAGAATTTACTTTCATAGTTTTTTTTATTTACAAGATATAAATTGAGGCGCTACTAAATTTCCACATTTTTCACCATATAACACTGTAATAAATCTATAATTAAACGGATATAAGATACGCTTTAAAATCTGTGCATTTAGTGTATTATTTTTCAGTGAATCTTCAAATAAAATGTGAAGGGAAAATATTCATATTTGAAAAAGTAAGTAGTAAGGTAGTAGAAATGAATTTTTCTTAAAAAATTTTAAATGTCAACTAAAATGGAAGATCAAAATGAATTTTTTGTATCTTCAAGATGATTTTATATTATTGTTAAATTTCAGAAGCATCGAAATTTTTCAATAACACTTCAACTAAAAAAAATGTTGAACGTGAAATGTAGTGGAAGCTTCTTATTATCACATCTGCATAACACAGTTAAGTGCAGACAACAATGCAGACATTTATCTATGCAAACGATGATATTGTTATCACAGCTTTAAATCACAAGACTTTCTATATTTTAAAATCTTGGCCGAGCGATTCTTTTACTTGAAGGAATTGTGATCTTTTGGACGTCGGCATCCAGTTATTAAGAGTTAGAAAATAGCGAAAGCGTCTATAGAAGACTTAGAAAATATGAAAGAAGAGGCGTACAAATTATGTCAAGAGTTTTTAGGTGATATTTGGGGGGAATTACCGATATCTGAATTCAGATTTTCTGTTATCAGGTAAGTAAATTTGGTTCTTTTTAATAAACAGATATGTACTGTGGGTGGGCCGAAAAAATAATAATTTTTTTATGTTGTTATGCCGCGGAAAAGTAGCGAATTGGTGAGATATTAAACGAGGAAAAAAAGTAAGGAAATTGATTGATATCTTCCGTTTCTGCATCGGCCTTAAATAAACGTAAAAATTGAGAGTTTTTTAATATTTTTTGAAATTTTAAAATTTCTCTCCATCTCTCTATCACAGCACTAGAAAATCACCCGTCATGGTATGACGGGTGGAAATTGCCTCTTCATTCGAGAGATTTCCCGTCAAATTTGACGTGTTTAAATAGATAGATATGCGAGAGAAATGTTTAAAATTGATTGAAAACAAATAAAATAAACATACGTTTTTTGAGAGGAAATATTTTTTTTTATTTACACATTTCTTATTCAAAAAACCTCTTGGTGAACAACATTCAGTGTGAAGTATTTTTCATTGTTTAACAATTTTCCTTGTTCTTCAGATGTCTTAGTGTAAATTTTAACGTTGTCAAAAAATATTATCAAATTATATCATCACGATTGCAATAAATACTTAGATGCATCGTGACGACCAAACTATATCACGCGCATGATATACCACTGACATAATTTACTACTTTCTATAAAAAAACGGAAATTAAGTTGAAATATGTGATTAATATAATTTAAAATTTCTCGGGAACTATTGATCATATCGAGATAAATTTTATATCAATGAATAGCATATATTATTTCACTATCTTAGAGCTATTAAATTTGAAATTAGAAAGACAATGACTCTTTTAAATTCAAAATTACTGAAATTTAGGTACTCTAACAATGAAATAACGCTGTTTAACATCTCGCTGTGCTATGTCGCGAGTTTTATTGTTGGTGACGTCAGAGCGTTACCGAGAGATATGGGCTATTATATTCGTAATTAGCTGTTAAGCACTGATCTTCTTAAGAGTAATAAGTTTTATTTTATCAAAATCGGTCAATAATTTCCTGTGACTTATTCCCTTCAAGGTTGCAAAATACAGGGTGTCCAACAAAGGACTCCCTCATTTTAAAATTAAATAACTCGGCAACGGAGATCGATAGAAGAACGAAACCAGTGATATGCTTAGTCTGAAAGCCGTAAATCTGATACAAAATTCCATTAGTTATAAATATTTGCCGACAGGTGGCTGCAGGTTGTAGCTGTATTCAGAATCCGATAAGAAATCTATAAACTGTCCTTGGCAAGCTGAAAAGCCTATTTGAATCGTTGTGATGTGATTGCAACGTTACTTGCAAATGACGGTTTGTAAACTTTCTTCTCGAAATCTAATTGTGATTACAACGGCCTGGCTCTGTCGTAACTGATATAACTTTCGAGCACAACTTTTATCAGGGCTAACTTTCAAATAACATATCATAATTCATTATCGTTCCACCGAACAATTATTACAAATGATCATTAGTACCTATATATATGAAATGACACTAATATGCAATTTTTTAGTTCTAATCTCAACATAATCTTCTTTTGTTTTTGTTTTATGAATTGTAATAGATCGATGTATATGCATGACAAAAATCATTTTAGGTTTTAAAATATATCAACTAATCTTTATTATCTTTGTTTATTGTAACACAATTCAAAACTAAATAAAATCACAATATATTGAGAACACCGCTAATCGAACTATGGTGGGACCGATTGCTATTCGGATTACAAAAAATTCGGATTACCCGAAATTGATAAATAGAAAAGAAAAAAAGATGCGTGCTAAAAAAAAATGTAAGTTATAAGTACTCCGGTACTACTATCTCTTGAATTCTTTTATTCAAAAGCAACAGAAAGAATATGTCTCTCCTTTCATTAGAATAATGGATGTGCTCTATGTGAAGTGACCTTATCTTACGGCGAATTGCATTAGTTCTTCAATGTGTACAAGAGTACATGCTGAAAAGGGTACTTTTCATTTTATTTTATCTTTTGCATGTATATTTAAATCTTTTCATGTAATCTTTTCAATTACATATAATTTTCGAAAATAAATCGGTCCGGATCAACCGAATTTCGGATTGTAGCGGAGGTTCTACTGTATTATTTGATACTTAATAACGAATGGCAAGAATGCGAAGAAGAAGCAGAAAAGTAACAGACCTTTAAGGAAACGCTGATTGTTAAAACATCGTTATGTCTCTTTAACTTCTTCATGGCATTTTAATCTTTCTTCTCACCGATATACTTGAAGGAATGATTAAGGGAAAACACTGATGTATTTAATATAGCGTCTTCCGTCTTCCACGAACGTTTTGCGATGCTTCTGATCAGTGGAGCTCGTCCATAAGAGTTGCAGAGTACCTCCACCCTGAAATTATTTTAAAGGTTTCATTTACGTTTTATTATAAGGTGGCTTGCACTTTCCACTTTATGAATCCAGTGATCAATGAAATGGCAAGCTTGGAAGGAAAAAACCTTAAAGGAGACGGAAGATCAATTAGAATTGAGAGGAGAGACAAACAGAGCTGCAGCAAGTTTTGCTCCTCCTGAGGATCAGATTAGTGCTATAAACAAAGCAGAAGCTGGAGAAAAGCAACCCTTTCTCAGCTTGTGCATTGGTAGGCCATTTTCCCCCCCCATCTCGCTTGGCGCACCTTCCTCATTTGGCTCCTTTTCACTTTTTCTCCGGTAGTTCATTTGTTAAGCAGTTTTTTAAATCAATTCTGGAGGAGTTGGTATTTTTTTGCTTCATGTTTTGTTTGGTGCAGGTGCAGATCACGGTTTGAGATATAGTGAGAAAACACAGAAACAACTTTCCCAGTTTTTTTTTGTTATAACCCAAAACTATCAATGTTTAACCCTTTGAACGACAAAAAATATTTCATCTGAATGCTTTGAAAACAGCCTCTCTGTAGCCTTCTAAATGGTAGACGCAAATGTTTTGGAGCCGGTTTCGGGTAATAAACGAAGAGAGCAACTTTCTACGCCCGGAACCGGTTTAAAGTAAATAATCAGAACGACTTTTCTGCGTCGGAGCCGGTTTTGCACAAGAATAAATCATCAAGAGGCAATTTCCACGTTCCAGCCGGTTGAAGGGTTAATGTAACATCATTATATCAAAATAATATAAGCACAAATTAACTTCCCCAAGCAGGGGTGTATACAACTTTTGCAGCACTGCTTGTTTTCTGAGCTGACGAGCCGCTTTCACTTCTGCCAGTTAAAGTTGCCTTTCGGTGTAGGGCCTGGGCAAGTATGGGTAAATGCCTCATAAATAAAGTTATGGCCTGGGGTAAATATGAATAAACACCTCATGCTAAGTTATCTTCTTAACAGTCTTGCCCTTCCCCAGTACACGGATGAGTGGCCGCAGAATAATGAGCATTCGCTTACATAAGAATATAGAAATGTTGGGGGTTGAGATACCTCTCACCAGTGAATAATCCCATCTAAACAGTTCAGTAAAGTATGTATGTATATCTCTCCTTCGGGAGGGGTCGGGCCGTGACCTGGTGATAGGCTATTAGAACCGGCCTCGTGCTCGAGCTATTACAGCAGCTGTCATTCCAATGTCCACGAGATGTCTGAAATAAGGAAGAGGAGTAACTCTTTTGCGGTGCGGTTAACAGTTTGCCCGAACACCGTTCGAGCTTTAGCGAAGGACTTCCCTGATTTGCCCTGACACCGTCGGACGCTATTTTTTCTACGCCAATCCACTGATATGCTCGGATTTTTCACTTTTTTTTGATTTTTTTTAATGTCTTTAATAAAATTGCTCTAGCAGTCTAATTAATGTTGGATTGCAGTAAAAGTGCAAACCAGTTTATGGTCAGGCTTTATTGCTTTTCGTTTACTGCTGAGGAGCACTATATTAATTTTTTTTACCTTTAAATAAATACATGGTTCATATTATATCACCTTACAATAAAATATTGCCTTAATATAAAGAACTTTTCTGCTTTTAGACACATTTCTGAGGATCCCACCGCTCCTCAGCGGTTTGAGTATCCAATCCTTCACGACTCGTTTCTTATTTCTCGGTTACATCCTGGAACATAAAATTTATCACTTAGCCAGTTTCTTCAAATGCTTTGAAAGAATATATCTCGATTGAAGTAGAAAGATTTTTCTAATCAGCATTCAAGCTGATCCATAGCATTTTGCGGATCTCGTTGAAAGCTTCAGGTAAAACAGGTCACTCGCTTTCTATCGGTAATCCTACCCTCCGAATTCGTTGTCAGTATTCCCCACATATGCAGGGGTTCCCCACTTGCATCTGTTACAACCCCTTAACTTCTAAACGGTGAAGAGATTAGGCCATAAAGTTGGTGTCTGGAGAATATCATTAAAAGGCTGTACGCTACTCGATGAGACTGGCACCACAAACACCATCCATCGCCGAATTTTGGAATTGGTCCTATCTCTCAAACAAAGCGATTAAAGATATGGGGATTAAGATATGGGGATAAAGAATAAGTCAATTACAAAATTTTTTGAGCGTCTTCGATTTAAAACAAAAGGACTATCTTTTACATTAATACTGAAAGAAATGAACGTTTGGAAGTGCACATTTGTTTTGTTCCCGATTTCGAAACTTCCGTCTTTAAACGTGTTAAAGCGAGAGAAACAATTAGATTATCACAATATACCACGTATTTTTTTCGGTGTTAAATTGCTCTCCGTCATCTACAATGCAGATTTGAGTCCTTGTTTAAATTTCACTTTGCACGCGTTTTTAGCATATAGTTGGTTAAAACATAAGTAACAGTAATACATCCTGCAATGTTGCGGAAAGGCCCATACATCTGCTGTTTGAGTTATTTCCACAAGAAAAATATATAAATGGGGCCATTTTTTGCCCGAAAAATAACATTTTCTCCTTTATTCGTCATATAACGTCAAAATTTCCGAAAATGAGGAAAAACAAATGCGCATTTTACACGTTTATTCTAGCATTATGCACTCAAAGGTGTCTTTCCGTACTAAATCAGCAGCTCTGCAATTTTTGTGACTGATTTTTCCCCGTATCTTGAACCGTTTCGAGATAGGACCTAAATTACAGAATTTGCCATTAGATGGCGTTGTAAGTTGTCTCATCGATAACACACTATATACCTAGTTACCAACTTCTCAAACTAAACTTCATCACAAATCTGAAAGACCAAATTCTGTTGAATATAGTCAGGAATCCTGTATGTTCCAATTAGTTCCAATTCCAGTTACACAACAAATTCAACGAAAAGTATGGTGTGAAGACAACGCCAGTCTAAATTACTCGCAAAGAAAAGCTGCGGCATTCGGTATAGGGAACGATGTTATATACGAAAGCAGATTTACTTACAAGGATATGGGTAGATTTTTCAAGGGAGAAGGAAAGAAGATAAGTGAAGGGAGGCCTCGACTTGTCGAAAGAACTGTTATTTCTGTCACACAGAAAGAATGAAACTGTTAACAACCTGGTCTGCATGATCTGTAACGTTTCGCAGTACTACCAGGAATATCATATTTAGATTCATTGTTGCGTTCCATTCACTTATACTTGTTATTATTGCTTTTGCATGTGTTCTCGCGTTGAAATATTCTTTTTTTTCAATTTTATAAATATAAGGAAAGATACTGACCGTGAATGACTCATAACAGAATATATCTGGTATTGGATCAAACAGTGAATCGGAAATTGCTCTAAAATGCAGATCTTTTCCAGTGTCCCATATCTGTAAAGTGATTTTTTCAGTTAGTTGTTTGTTCGGATAAAGTCAAGTTAAGTAAAAGTGCCATTTCCATGTGTAGTTAAATGTATCAAAACTTAATAAATTCAATACTGAACTATTCTGGCTGCTGAGTTGAGTTTATCAAAATCAATTTGAATACAAAATTACTTATAAAAATGATGCTTATTTTAGGACACAATATGGCAAAAAAAGAAACAATTAAGTGAATTATTACAGTCTTATGAATGTGATTTCTCAAAGAAAAATAGGATATCAAAATATTAATCAAGCTTTTATTACAGAATTTTTTTTTATTAAACTTACTCTAAGCCAACATAAACTCTTCTTAAAAGATAAAAATGAATGGGTTCAATTTTATTCACAACGGGAAATATTTCAATTGATTAAATATGCTGTGCGTAGGGGCGGATTGAGCTTGTTGGGGTTCCAGGCACTGAAGTTCTTGGGGGCCCTCTGAAGGTATGACGCATCACAATTTTAGTTTGCAGCAAAGTTGCAGAAATCTTGGTCTGCAAATCTCCAAACTTGCAGCAAGTTTGACACTGCAAGAGAGCAAGCTTGAAACAAGTCATTGCAAACGAGTTAGTAACCACACGTCGAATTTGCAGCAAGCTTGTCGAGTCAAACTCATTGCAAACTATAGCATAAACAAAGTACGCAGACACACCGTGGATTCGAGCTCCCGACAACCCACTTCATGGCCATTCGCCTTAGTCACTCAGCCAGCGGGACTCGGATAAGAGAAGATCGATTTCGCTAATAGATCGTGCATCTACAAGTTTTATTTTAAACTGTTTATTGATTTCATTAATTTTTTAAATTTTGAGTTCAGAATATGATTTGAAATCAAAGACAGAGAGAGAGAGAGAGACCGATTTTCGCTAATAACTACGTTTTGCTAGCAAAATAAATTATGAAATTAGGTTTCAAAAGTAATTACTTTTAAAAATACGGGAAAAAATGTAAGTTATTATTTTTCAACAAACATTGACTGTTTTTAGATTTAATTTTTTTATGAATGTTAAAATTTCAACACAAAGAAAAAGGCGATATGTAGTTTTCTATCTCAAACCGCCCGTTCAACAGAAGTCGGACTCAGGAGGCTTCGGGAGCCTGGGTGAATTTTATAGGAAAATTGTAGTTCCTTTCGCTGTTGACAATTGATCGGGCAACCATAGGTGTCGACCTCCTGGAATTTGTGCAAAGAATGTGACGACTACATTTTTTTCGTGAACTCCAGGTTTCGAGGCACTGGAATTCTCACTCTAGCCAGGTTCAGACGCCTCTGTATACACTGAGCTTGGAAACCAAAGGGCTCCCCGTCAGTTGAATGGGTATACGTGGAAAGAAGTAAATCCCGTGCTCCCGTAGGGAGACAAGATTGACCTCACATGTGTCCTTGCTTTCGTTAAGTTGTCCCTAACCCTGTGCGATGTGTTCATAGGTAACAGAGCACAGAGGCTTTCTTGGATGAGTTTAGTTGCACACATAGGGGAAAGTGGGGTAAAACGGTTTACCTAAGGGTTGAAGGACTGTTGGAGCTAAACTATTCGACATAAAGCTTGTCAAATTTTACTAAAATCTTTATTTACCAGATTTTAATATATCTTTCAGGAAAAGTCCATGTTTCATTATTTTTTTACTAATGATTTTTTTGTAGAAAAAGTCAGAGTATCTCGTTTGAGATACACATTTTAACTCTATGGAAAATTAAGGAAAACTAGATTTTCAGTGGAAATATTTTTTAATTTATGTGACAATTTAAGAATTAAACAAATTTCTAAGATTTAACAACAGCTATAATAGTTGACAATTTAAGAAAAAGCATAAGAAAGCCGCAGTTCGGTTCCCGCGCAGTAGAGTTTTCCTGGATACGTCGGTATAAAATCATAAAACAAGTGTTTCGTATTAATATGTGATTTAATTATCAATCTCTTTTATACAATATTTACACAGAGTAGTATAATGGTTACAGAATAGATAAACCACAAGTTTATCGCATGTCTGAGGTAGCTTGTGATTTATCTATTATGTAACCATTATACTACTTTGTGTAAATATTGTATTAAAGAGATTGATGATAATTAAATTACATATTAATACAAAACACTTGTTCTGCGATTTTATCTCGACGTTTTCACGAAACATCAACGGCGAGGACCCGAACTGCGCCTTTTTTACGTTTTATTTAGAGTAGCTTTTGATGGCGCCATCTGTTGACAGTATATAGAACTACATTTCGCGTATGAGTGGTAAAACATTATTTGCTTCAAATGTTCATATTTCCCGTAATATTCAACTTTTTAAATTCAAATTTTAATACAATGTTTCCTTTATGTATTGTCAAGTATTCTGTAAGTGTCGCACAATTCGAAAGAAAACTCTACATGTTATAATCAAAAATATGCTGAGTTCGAAATTTTCAATTTAATACCGATTTTTACTTATATTCTGATAAAAATTTTTTATTGTCTCACTTTGTGTCCCAGTAAAACTCCTCAAGCTCTTTAAAATGACGCCGGAATCAACCTACTAGCTAAACGCGTTTCCACGCTACATTTATTTATAACCTTGCATAAAGCTAATTCATAACAATCACGCGCATGCGCCTACACTGGTACGATGACGTCACAGGCGAAACAAATACTATGCAGAAAACTCTTACATATATGATCTATCCATTGTGTGTCAACCATTCTTCTCGCATTATTAGTCTTGTAGTTATTAGCGATTCAAATCCGACCGTATTTTGTCACACAAGAAAGTTGGACCGACTATCACTGTAACGAGCGGAAAGACGTTTTCACGTCAGAAAAGACGGTTTTTTTTAAATGTAACAATAATCACAATAGTTGACAATTTAAGAATAAAGACAATTAGTTTAAGAATAGTAATAAGTAAGTATGAATAGTAATAATTCAGATAATGTAGTTGTCTTTATTCTCGCTCCACTGCAGATTTAGTGGACTCATTTAGGTTTTTTCATAAGACGGCTTTGCAGTATTGGTTCTTCATAGTCTTCTCTTTTTCATTGTTTTGTTTTAATGTTTTCTTTTTCTGTTTTCAGAGTCACCACAAGACAATTTTCTCTTCTTTGATAGTATTTTCTTTCACATTTTCAATTTTCTTTTCTTCTAACTGTTGGAAATGCTTTCCATCAGATAATTTGACGAAAAGGCCAAATAGGAATGGCCCTCACAAACTACCAACTATCTCACAACCTAAGAAAATCCAGTTCGGTCGGGTATCCTTAGCTTTCCCTAGTTTCCCGTTTCACCCCACAAGAAGTATCCGCTTTTACACCGAGTGCAGAGGTCATAAGAAATGAAATAGAACAGCGCAATTATTATCCTTATTCTTTGATAGGGTATAAATCCTTAGCAAAGGTATAATAAGGTGGACTAAAAATGGTTTTTAAAAATGTAATGATTTTTAAGTAAGGATAGTTTAAAATCCTACGAACATTGGAGAGGTGACGTCATAAAGCAAATAAACCTTCACAGACGAAGTGAATTTAACTACAACAAAATGGAAACTATGACTTGTATTTTGTCTTCCCTAGTGGAGAACAATTCGGTATTTGTCCACTAGAAAGAAGAATTAATAACTCCAAAATCAAAGTGTCCCTTTTTACTCCACTTTCCCCTAGTGGTCATAAGGAGTATCGATTGTAATTAATAGTTATGGTATGAGAAACGACACATTACAATACGCTTGATAAGAATTTGGCAAGAAGAAAAAGGTAGCTTAACATTGGGAAGGATAATAGACAAGTAATACAACAAATCTAGGTTATATAAAAGGAAGGGAAAAAAACCCACAAAAAATCATACTCCTGGTTGAGAAAACATACGGATATCTATGTATAAATATATACAGTGTAAGAATAAAAAAGACTAATAGTACTTCTCAAACGGGAAACTCGAATGAAGAAACCCGTCCCGGCAAGTGTCGTCCAACCAGAAAGTAGAACAGGCACAAGCGCAGGACAGAAAACAGGAAATATTGAATTTTTGTAAAATGAGTTTTCTTGACGATTTTTGATACTTGTGATTGGAATTTGTAAGTGAAAACATTCACATGCGAATTTCAGTTGGATGGTAGAAGCTCAATCGTGTATTATATTTCATGATGGATATTCAAAATTATTAGAGAAATGTGAATAGCAAGGTTATAATTTCGTGCTCAAATTATACACGCAGCAAAATTCATGTTGACACACTGCCACCTGAAATTTGCTCTGCGAAGTTAATTTTTTAGCTTTTATTTATTTTCGAAACTGTAACATTCTGCACGAGTAAAGATGTCAACATTTAAATTTTTCCCTCATATTTTCGATTTTTTTTATTTTTAGAGAAGGATTGTCCAATGAAAAATATCGATGCGCCCTTCCAGAAAATGCAGTTGTCAAAAACCCGAAAACCCCACGGCAGGTCCTCCTCAGGATTTATGGGCTTCAACAAAAAGACCAGAATGTCCTTGTCGCAGAAGTAGTCACTTTCTTACTTCTGGCTGAGAAGGAATTGGGCCCGAAATTGTATGGGGTATTTCCCAAAGGCAGATTGGAAGAGTTCATTCCAGTAAGTTCCACTGATTTCCACCATTTATCTTCGAAGTTTAGTTATTACTAGCTATTATATCCGGCGTTGCTCGGAATTAAAATACTTTCAAGTCTGATATTTTTGATGTTAAAAATTACTTTTGTATTGAAAATTACAATACTCAAAATTCTTTCATATTCTGAAATGTTTTATAATTCAACTGAGAATATCAATTGAATCAGATGATTTTTAAAAACAGCCGATAACTAATTTTCTCCATTAAGTTATTAATATTTGTTGCATAGGTACTTCAAATTTTTTTCATAAATCTTGCAGTATAATAAAGATTTTAACAGATGTTTTAGGACAATTAATTACATAGTAAATTTTTAATTAAGAAAAAGCGTTGAAATAAATATAAATAAAAATAATAAAATTAGTCTTCATCCAGAATTCTTCTAATGTGAGATAGCAACAGTTCTTCTTATACGTATTCTTGTTCTTCACCAATAAAAAAAAGTGTTACAAATTGTAAATTTTATACACATTTTATTTTTTGAAAAATTTTTAAAATGAGGACAATGAATTGAGCGGAAATGAGACTTGTGTCATGAAAAGCTAATTTTTTTTACTTTAAATATACGTAAAAATAGTTTTTGTCACATAATACATATTTTCGAAAAATATCAAGGAATATGCCATCTCTTGCTTAATTTTCATTTAACTGAAATTTTACTAAGTTTAGGGCTTTTAAAAATCGATGAACTCTCTCTTTTTACATAAAATATATTTATAAAAATAGGAAAAAATTTCAAAAATAAAGGTAAATTAATTCAAAATGTATTCTTTGCCTAGCAATGGAGTAGCTATAAGTTTTCGTTATTTCAAAATCGTCTGCAGGTAATTAACAATTTAATAAATTTTGAAAAATTAATAAAAATTGAAGGCAAAATGTCACAGATATAAAATTGGTATCATTGCAAAGGTAAAATGATGGTATGATAGTATAAAAATATTTTTTGGGAGATAATTTGCTTCGAACTTAAAGCGGAAAAACTTTTTAGGTTAATTTCTAATTAACTGACTGTTTAATTAATTTTTAGACTTCGAAAAGTTGGCAATAATCTTCCTTTTGTCTTAAATAATAAGTGTGCAAAGTTTAGTTGAAGTCGATCTTGTAGTTTAGGAGGAGATGTGGAACATACCCACATGTACACATACCTACATATACATATAGAAAAATTAATATGAATTAACCCTCTGACTACTAGGAATTCACAGAATCTGAGTACAATTGTATACGGAGGTTAGCTTACTAATTGATCTGTGGAATGGATTCGTCCGCCACGTTCCCCCTCTTCTTCTCACTACGAGTGGTGGAAGATGTGAATGGCAGGCCTTTCATCTCTCCCCTAAGGGTCCCTTTAATGACCACTGGCCCAACTGCCTTCTCCCCCCTTAGAGAACAGCAACCGGCCGAAATCCGCCCCACTGGTGTAGAAGATGCATAGCCGGTTACGGCCGGCTTAGGAGTCAGAGTGTTAAAGGAAAAATGTCAAAGATATAAGTTTGATACCAATAAAATGGTAAAATTTAAGATGGTATACAAATAAATTTAGAGAGATAATTTGCTCCGAAGTTACTGCGGGAAAACGGTTTCGGTTAATTTCTAATTAACAGACAGTTTAATTACCATTTGCACTTTGAAAAGTTGACAGTAACCTTCTCCTTGTCTTAATTAATAAGTGTACAATGTTTGGTTGAAATCAGTGCAGTAGTTTAGGAGGAGATGTGAAACATACAAACAAACATACATACCCACAATGGCTTTTATTTATAAGATAACTATACTTATAATGAAGAATAAAGTGTGCGCATGCGTCACTCTGAAGCAGAGGTTCCCAACCTGTTTTAATCTCATCCATGGAGGTAGGTGGAAACTATACTTATAATAAAGGATAGTATATGTGCATGTGCCACTCTGCAGCAGAGGTTCCCAACCTGCTTTAATCTCATCCATGGAGGTAGATGGAAACTATACTTATAATAAAGAATAA
>BGPR01000655.1:224039-238637 GCA_013235015.1 Araneus ventricosus | reverse complement strand
ATATATATATGTATCAATGTCATGAAAATCAAGCAATGTCAAATTTAAATGGATAAACTAAGACTGTAGTTTATCGGTAAAAGGTTGGTTATATATATATATATATATATATATATTACAATTTCAGAAGCCTGTTTCATTAACAATGATATAGGTTTGATTTTCATTATAACAATGAAAAGAGAATTGTTGCGAATCATATTTAAAATAGTTTTTATGAAATTTGTTAGAATCGGGCAGTCATTTATTTCAAAGAAACTAGTTTTTGGAATTTGAAGATGATGCAAAGTTAATTTTTCTGAGATGATATTTTCAGAAATTATCACCAATGAACATTTAAATTTCACTTAATTTGTTATTTATTGAAATTCTAAATAAAATTTCATGAAAGTCTCTCAGAGGTGCACATTTAAATAAAGTATTTTTATTATAAATATTTAATTTTATATTAAGAAGAGAAAGAAATGTGAAGTTAAGTTGGAGTTAAATGTACAAATCATCTAATAGAGAGCTGGCGAGCGTACGACCCGCGAGTGAGACATGGACCCACGACAGCTTTTTAAATGACCCACCCGTTGATTTTCACAAACTTATTTTTTATATCATAAAAGAGAGAGCAGACAATCGAAAATATTAAAAAATGACGGGAGGCTGTTTTTTCAAACAGCTCTTGATGTTAAAGGCGTAGGACTACTTTACTCGCATGACTCTTTTCCGATTTTTCACTTTTTTTTGTAACTTCTGTTGTTACCCTTTATAAATAAAATAAGACATTAGTTATGTTTTTAACACATGTAGTTACCGAGATATAGAGGATCGCGTCATCAATTCATGCGTATTTTTACCCAACTTTCCGACTCAGTAGTCGCTGAACTGCAGCTCCGATTTCCAAATTTTCTGTAACTTCTGCTGTTACCCTTTATCTCTCAAATAAGACATTAGTTATGTTTTTAACACATGCGGTTACCGAGATATAGAGGATCGCGTCACCAATTCATGTCCATTTTTTTCCAACTTTCCGACTCAGTAGTCGCTGAACTGCAGTTCCGATTTTCAATTTTTGTTTTGTAACTTCTGTTGTTACCCTTTATTTCTAAAATAAGACATTAGTTATGTTTTTAAAATATGTAATTACCTAGATATAGAGGATCTCCCATACAACGTATTTTGTGGCGTTTTGGAGTGTAAATCAAATTCCTTCCTGAGACCCCAATGGGAGTACGTAGTCCTACGTTAAAAATTAGAGTTTAAATATCTAATGTCGAATTTAAAAAATTAAAATATTTCGAAGTGGATGTTGGCTAAATGATTTTCTATCGTATCTCTGCATGTGTGTATGCCTCATGGCAATCGGTCATAAATTTGACGAGCATATTTCTTGCATTGTAGATGTGACGAGTGTGGACCACTCGCAGTGTTGTGCTAATTTGCAGCCTTGGCGTATGCGTTTAGAAGTGTTTAATAATTCAACTTTATTTTTAAATCTCCTTGTGTGCTGATCTATAGTATCAACCCATTGATATTAATTCATTGATGTCCAACAATATTTTTTGCTCTTCACTTGCAAAAGTAGAAGTTGTGAAACCAAAAGGAAACGTAAATCTTTTTGGAGGAGTTTAAAAGTGAGAACAAAAGAAAAAAAAGTCAACTGTTAAGTTTTTCTGTTAAGGAGACATACGACTCTTAACCTCCAAAAAATGGAAGACTGTCAAATTCGATACATTATGGGTCTGAAATAATGCAATTCCCAAACTCACTTTATTCTCTAGAAAAATATATGTTCTTCCTATTACACACATTTATAAACCTTCACATGGGTATGTATTTATTTGAGAGAGTAATAAATGTGGGTATAATTTTTGGAGAAAAAATAGAGTCACCTTGCGCTCATGATTACGGATAAAATATTGGTCTAAACACAGTATTTGGGGTATCTAAGTAATCCAAACAGACTGTTTAAGAATCTTAACCTCAAGCTATTAACATTTAAATTTAGTTTCTATTTTATATACCAATTTAAAATAAAAATGTTAAAAATTGTTAAAATTTCAACATTTCTAATCCCTCCAAAAAATTTCTTTGGTGAAAATATGTGCAAAACTGTGGTTCAATTTATAGAACATAGCACAATACATATTCAGTACAAATGTTTTGTAAAAATATTCAATAGAACTTGAGATATGGTGCACGCATTATCAAAAAAAAACACATTTTGAGATATAGCGCTTTAAAGATATGACCATATTCATTGTTTACGTTGAATATCTGATACACTTTCCTTCATAACTTTCAGAATTGTGGGATTTTCAGGATTGTGGGTTGTTTTAAATTGTTCAGAAAACACAGGGAAATAATATATTTTTTTTTATAAAATCGAAAATTTTCGAGGTTTAACAGTTAAGGGGACATACGACTGAATATTATTTCCCTGTCTTTTTTTGAACAATTTAAAACAATTCGCGTTAAAAAATTCCTATAATTCGGAAATTTATGAATTAAAATGTATCAGCTCTTCAACGTAAACATTGAATATGGACATATCTTTAAAGTTCTATATCTCAAAATGTGTTTTTTTATATTGCGCGCACGATATCTGAAGAACTACTGAATATTTTTATATAAAATTTTTACCGAATCTGTATTTTGCTATATTCTATAAATTGGACCACATTTTTATACATATTTCTCCAAAAAAGCTTTTTTTTGGCGGGGGGGGGGGACCAAACGTTGAAATTTTAACTATTTTTAACATTTTTATTTTAAAATGGTACATAAAATAGAAATTAAATTTAAATGTTATTAAATTGTTGTTCAGTTTCCAAAACAGACTATTTGGATTACTAGATTCCCAAAAGTATTGTGTTCAGACAGATATTTTATCCGTAATCATACGCGCAAGGCGACTATCTCATTTTTTCTCCAAAAATTATACCCATATTTATTACTCTCTGAAATAAATACATACCAATATGAAGGTTTGAAAGTGTGTGTACTATAAGAGAAATGGCAGATAGTTTTCTAGAAAAAAATGAGCCTGCGAATTGCATTGTTTCAGAGATATAATGTATAAAAATTTTTTCCCATCATTTTTTCGAGGTTTAAGAGTCGTATGTCCCCTTAAGAGACCTTCGGTTTTTCCAAATTATTGGTACCCTTTTCACCATATAATTTGCCCCTTTTCAAGTGACGTCATTGACTTAATGACTCACGGGATAATATGTAAAAATATAATGAACAAAATTTGACTCATTACTCAAAAAGGTTCGCCAACATTGATCTAATACAATCTAGAGAGCAATTTTATATAGAAAATAATATAGTGACCAATTTTAAAAAATCGAAACCCACATTAATATCCTTTTATTGTCTGATTTTTCATGAAAATTTGAATTTTCATTTAAATCGGTTTAGATATTTAAAATACGAGTTTAATAAATGTTTTATTTAATCTTCCAAAAATATTATTTGTATTATTTAAATTCTCATTTTTTGTTTTAAAAAGGATTTTCAACGAATACTTCCCTTTTAGAGAAAAAATGAACAAATCCAATTCACCTGTGGTATACTGCCATAATGATCTTCTAGGAGGTCAGTAAAACAATTTACTCTTTTGCCTTTATTTTCTCCGAGTATTCTTCAAGCAATTTTTTTGTGTAAATACGGAGTTGTCTAACAAAAATTGCTTCAAGTTATGGTGGTCATTATTATTCAGCCTTATTTCCGGAAACAATTATTTAATTGTCAATTGAAAGGTCAGATTATGCTAAGCTCAATCTGACATTACTCATCCGATATAATAAAGAACTCCGCTTTTTCAATATTTTTCATTTATTAGTCTCTGGGTTAAGTTACTTTTAATATTTACTGAAAGAATTAACTGAGGTAGCATCTACTTAACTGAAGTTTCTGTGAAAGTCTAATAATAGTTTAAAATATATAAATTTATTAATTTTATTATATTTGAATTAAAATCATATTTTTGGAATAAACATGACATGTTGTTCATAACTTAACATGTTGTTCATAACTGTTTTCATAACTTAATAACACTGCTCAACAAGAATCGATGAAGTTACAAAGTTGAAATACTTAATTCTTAAGAAATTTGATATTCTAAACAGAAATGTGGCCATAAAAACGTTGAATTGGTTTTGAATTTCCGTTAATGGATAGCTTCGTGTACGACTTAATACTTCAAAAGAATTATATAATGCTTGCATTACATTACACTTCTTAGTGAATAAATACAATAAAAAGCAATAAATGCAAATGAATTTATCAAAAAAATCTGAAATTATGATACAATTAAAATTAAATATTATAATACCCTTTAACATTTCTATTAAATTTAGATATGAAATATTTAAATGAATTTTTCAAGCAAAGAGAATAATTCAGACCAAATATTTTAACATATTCACGGACAAAAAGCACACAAAACACTTTGATGCAGGTGGTGTAATGTAGTTTCGGAAAACGTGTACACCTTTATCAAATTTTGACACCAACAGGTAGAAATGAAGAGTTCCAAAATGCATACTCGGTTTTCTTCGTTATACCACGAAGCACAAAGCGCGCCATACTGTGGAAGTATACGAGAAAGTCGAGAAACGTTACCGCGGATTCAAGATAATAACTATTCTACTTAGGCTGGGGTTGATGTGTTCACGCATAATTCAAAGATAATGATAATGAAACAGGACTCTCTCTTCTGGCAGTCTTCATTCCCTGTTTGAACATTATTGAACATTTGAAGGGATATTTTAAGTGAAATTTTCTTGTTCAAATTTTATCTTTTGTTACACTCTCTCAGTATGGACTGCTCTGAGGGAAGAATGGCTTCCTATACAGCAATTTTAGTTTTCAACAGAGTTGCGGAAGAATTCCTATGCAAGTCTGTAAACTTGCAGCAAGTTCAGCACGACAAGACCGCAAGTTCGTAACAAGACTGCAGCAAGTTAACGCAAACTTCGAAGTCACCATACGACAAACTTGCAGTGAACTTATCGTGCAAGGTGTCTGCAAAAAGTTTTTCTTCCATTCCCGTTTAATTATTTTGTAATCGACATTTGTTACGCATACGAACTTTGGACTCGAACACTAGACAACCGGGTTACCTAACCAGTCGCCTTATCCATTCAGCCACCGAGACCTTGAAAGGTGAACACAGATTGCGGTAACCGATCGTGTCTTGATACGAAGTATTGTGCATCTCTACATCTTTGCACAGTTTCACAGCAAATTAGTACTGCAAGGAGTGATCGATTATGCTATGTTACTTTGCAGGAGTTTCGCTGCAAATTTGTGGCTTCAAGTTTGATATGACAAGATAATATCCAGAAAAAATCACACTTACTGCAAATGTGCATGCTATCTGGGTTCATATTTCCTTTAAGGCTGTGCATATCTTCTGTACATTGACTCTTAATAAATGCAAGTTTCATCCTCAGAAGATCAAACTTTTACAATTAGATAAGAATATTTATTTGCAATAAATAAAAAAGTATTGCAATATTTGCAAAAATATCAAACATTCGGAGCTAATTTGAATACAATGGTTCACAATCAGTTGCGGAGAATCTTGGGACATGCAATCGTCTGAGCTCATATTTTACAGTGAAGATTTTATTACGAGGAAATTCAGGGGGCCGACTGGAAATTGATGAAGACGAAAAGGGATTTCATCTTACCCCGTTCCGAAGAAAGCTGATAATGGTTTGAAACTTTCATCAGTGATTTTGTTTCCTATGCACATTGCTTACATGCATTTTTCGAAAAATTAGCATGTATATTCGGGAAGATATAAAGGTTTCTTTTTAAAATCCCAAATTTTCCCGCATTTTTAAAAATTTCTAACATTTTGATTTTTTGCATGCAGAATTTTCAACCAAATTATACGAAACTTAAAGAATGCTCGATAATTTGTTAGAGAAGCATTGTATTAAAATTTGAAGTAAATACGTTGAATATTAGAGGAAATATCAACATTTGTAGTAAATAATTTTTCGCTTCGCATGTGTGAAACGTCACTTAATTTTTTCTTTAATAACTTCATAGCCAGATATGGCATGTAGGGCAACTTCCATAAAAACTCCAGTTAAACAGCTTTAAGATTCAGAAATACACCGGCATTACAGCGAGATGAATTTCGGTTTCATTCTAAGAGAAGCTAAATTATGAGGGTTCATGCACAAACTAATATTTTTTAAACTTGAATCTTCGAACAGTAATATTTAAATTTATGAAAGTTAAATATCATAAATACCCACGTATACTTATTAATTAAATGCTTTATTTAAATTGTATTTAGACAATAAAAATTCGTAGATTCTAGTTTAAAAAATATGTTTGTACGAGAACCCTCTTTATTTAGCTTCTCTTACAGTGACACAGAAATTCACATCGCTGAAATGCTAATATCTTTCTGCATCTTAACGGTATTTAACTAGAATTATTATATAATATATCTGGTTTTGAAGTTATAAAAGAAAAGTTACGCTACGTTCCGCGCATGGGCAGTTAAAAATTATTTGTTACAAATATACATATTTCTTCTAATATTCAACTTATTTCCTGAAAATTTTGATTCTATGCTTTTCTAACATATTTTCGAATATTCTGTGATTTACATATAATTTCGTTGAAGACTATGCATGTTATAAGCTAAAAACATGCACTTTCGGATAAATTTGGTATTTTTTAAAGAAAACTTTACATCTTCCCGAATATACATGCTATTTTTTCCAAAAAGCGTATAAGAAATGTGCATTGAAAAGAAAATCATTGATGAGAGTTTCAAATCTTTATCAGCTTTCTGTGAAATGGGATGAACCTAAATCATTTTCTTCTTCACCACTTTCTGCTAGTTCCCCTAAACGCCCTCGTGACAAAATGTTCATAGTAAAATATGAGTTCCCACGATTATAAGCCTCACGATTCTACCTGACTTATTGTGAACCATTTTATTAAAATAAATTTCAAATATTTCGCATTTTACAAATCGTGCAATACTTTTGGCCAGTAGTGTACACCTGAATTCTGATATCTTAGTCATTAAATTAAATCTGGATTGCAATATCTTTGTATCTAGGTCCTTACACCCATCCAGTTAGGCTGGGTGGACATGGGTTTTCTTTACACCCATCCAATTAGGTTGGGTGGACATGGGTTTTCTTTACACCCATCCAGTTAGGTTGGGTGGACATGGGTTTTCTAAAATCTCTGTACAAGAAACCAGTCTGGGTAGTCAAAATCGGAATACACTTTGAAATTACATCGAGTTTCGCTAGATAACGTCCAGTTTGAACAGAAGATCTTTGTAGAACAGCCTCCAAACTCCTCTGGCTACCTTCGTCTGTGGGCATCACCAGAAGCACTTTTTATTCGAAAGAAAACCCTATCGCAGATGTTACAACCGTTAACTCTTTAATCCCGAGGCGACTTTTTTTGTTCTAGCCCCTTTAAAACCGGGGCTTTATGGGAGGATACGGCATGAATTGAACTCTCCCAACCTGGGTGGTCCTTCACCCTACCCCCTTTTATAACCTTTCCTTAAGGCGCGCGGAAGTGGGTTGTGGTTGGCAAGGATAATTGGACCTCCTATCGCGATTATCTCCTAAGCCATCTCAGAACCTTACCTCCCCTCAGAAGAAGCCAACCGCCTCAGAGCGGCCTTCGTCGCTGTTAAGGGGAAATTTTTAGGCAGTCCGAGACCGCCTCGTTCGGTGTGGGAGGGTTAAAGGAATAACAACCCACCGCATAATGGGTACAATGAAAGGAATGTTTATCCTTATATCCTATTCTATAGAGCACAGAGACATGTTTCCCGTGAGACCAGCAGAGTAGCTAAGTAGTGATGAATCACATACGTCACAGCATCTCTTCTAGTTCGTTGCAGTCGAAGGGTTATTCAAACTCATATTAATGAAGATTTTCTTATATTACCTTAGGCGTTTGTTTCATTTTATGACCCATCTGTATATAAAGCAGCTTCCAACCTTTAAGTAATATTCAGTGTTTAAAATAAATCAGTCTTTTATACAATTAACTTTTGTATGTATTTTAATTTTTAAGGAAATATATTATTTCGTGAAGATTCACCATCAGAGGAAGATCCAAGGCTAACGTTTGTAGATATTGAATTCGGAGCTTATAACTACAGGTAACTATTTTATAATCACATTATGATACACGTATTTTTTCCTCCTTCAAATAACCTTAATTAAGGAGCAGCAAATAGATCATTGGGATAGAAATTCTTCGTGAATTCGAGGGTGTTATGCAATCAAGAATTAACTCCATTTTATGCATTTGGAGATACAGCAGGTCTTGCAACAAATAGCAGTTTACACAAAAAATACTCATGATACACTTTTCTATACCTAATCATTGCCTCATTAGTAGTCTGTTGCGCAAAAGATTTGTTTTAGTTTTGCAAAATAAAATTTATACACTTTCACTATACATGGAAACAATAAAGTAAAAAACGCAATATTTCTTTAAAAAAAAATGTGAACCTAAAATAAACCCGAGATTTATTTTGAGTTTTTTATCAGCTATGAACCCATTTAAATTTCCTTCACAACAACAACTAATATATTACTAAATTTGAAAGAGGTTAGATTGTAGAGCGATACTTCAGAATATTTCCATTCCTACTGTTGTGCGGACTGAATAAAGCCTTGATCAGCAGATACGACATGACAAATGATCAATCTAGATCCTTTGCCCAACGGATCTTTTAAGCCTCCTTGGCTAGTGGAACTTTGCCAAATAAATTTAGGTGAATGATTAGCGTTTACCTTAAGTTTCATCAATGTATTTCACAGGCCTGGATAAAGAATCGTTTCTCACGTTGTGCATTTTTCTCAAAAACCTCATACGAGAAACAATAGTGTCGGTTCTTTCCATTAAAAATTTGCTACCATCATTGCACTTTTTGTAAAAAAAATCTCAAATTTTTCAAAATTAACCAATTAAATTAATTTTTTTCTATTAAGCAAACTCTTAATTTTGCCACTGTTGGGTACTCACCTCTGTCATAAAACTCTTGGACAGTTTGGCGTACGACGCTTTTGCCAAAATCATCCCTGTCTGTAATAGGTTTTGTTCGCGGATTTTTTTTCTACGGTGACTCGAAAACTGGAATACTGCTCAGAACTTCAGCAGCTGCAGTCATATCAGCCTCTGCGCAAATTCGAGCACTGTTCTGTAGGATACACCACACGCGTCCTCAGTTAATTTCTGAGTCTGTAAAAATAATTATTTTACTGTAGCATTCGGTTTATATGACACCAACTCTTTTAAGTAGCTGCACACATTGCAGACTACTATCTTTGATTGTCTCCTGACATCAGGGCTATTCTTGATAACAGAGCTTAAAAAACAAACACTTTAGCACCATTTTATGAGAACGAAATAAGTTATAATCGTGAACAAAATTGTTTACAACGAACGAAAGCAAGAGAACAAACTACAACGCGCGCGCTTAAGAGGGAGAAAGCAGAAAGCTATCGAAACTCCTTAACTGCCGTGCAAAACCAGCGGGAGTGGTCTCCCCTAAACTTTCTCGTATACTTCTCTGAAAAGGTGCTGTTTCCCCTCCCCCCGCGTGGATAAAAAAATTCGAACCTATTGTAACCCAGGATCCAATGGCTATCAGAAAATATTTAGGTAAAAAATCAAATTCGAAGAGATGCGTTCCGATTAAATGCATATCGATTTCTACTCTTTCTTCAATCCTTCTGCGTGCACAGATTGCTACCAAGCACGCATGCGTATGGAGAATCGGATGAAAAAAAAAGCGCCAATCAGGAGTCAATAAATATCGTGCACAGAAGATTGCGTCCAATACGCATGCGTGTTGAGATAGCGAACGCGTTGGAGATGCGCTTATACAGACCGACAGACAGTCAACCTTTTGACGGATTTGACCCAAAATTTTATACGGACCTACATTCATGACGATAAAACTGTGTAGGAAATTTTATCCATGTAGCTATTCAAGTTTTTGAATTATAGCGTTCGCATGACCGCGGACATACAGACAGACAGACTTCCCGCTGACGGATTTTGTCCAAAATTTGATAGAAACCTACAAATTATGTTTAAAGACTACATACCAAATTTCATCCCTTTATCTCTAATAGTTTCCGAGTTATCGTGTTCACCGACACACACACAGACATACAGACAGACATAATTCCAAAATTGTGTTTTTCGGAATCAGGGAGGTCTAAAACGTGGAGATTCGTCAAAATCTCGAGTTCGAATTTTTTGACGATTACAATACTTTCTCTTTGTAAACTTCGTATACGAGAAAGTAAAAATGAGTGGATCTGCTATCTGCAGCATCGTTACCAAGTCTGTAGAAAACGTGACCTTGAGACGCCTATTATTTTTACACAGACTATAGTACAAGTGGAATGACTAGAAAAGTAGGAAAATTTTCGAGCCTGTCAAGCCAGACAGCAATGTTGTCACGTTTTTATTATTTTTTTTAAAACGGAAAATTAAGAAAAAACACTTGTAGTGATTTTAAATAAAATAAATAGTTCTGGGTTGGGGCGGGGGCCGGCTGCCCCCCCAACCCCCCCCCCTCCCCGGATTCGCCGCTGAGACTTAACCATAATGCTGCTCATTCATCGTTCTCCCTGTTCCAAGTAGGCGAAACTAGAGATATACTTGACAGATAGGGATACTTGTCCCTAAATGATTTTCTCCGATTATGAGGAAAAAGATAATTTGTGTGTGCTATCCCTGTTTGATCTTTGGTCATATGGTCTATTGGAGGGGATGCCCATTCTGATACGAAAAGCCATCATAATGGTGTGTAGGTAAATATATTTTGGGGGGCTGAGAAGTAAATTTTCCTTTTTTCTTTCCTCTGTAGATTGGAAGTTTACTCTTGAAGACATGATGAATTAAAATATTTCAGAATTTTAAATAAATAAATAATAGAAATATAAATTAAGACGTAAAAATTATAAATAAGAAACACAAGATTTAAACAAAAAGCTATGACAATACACCTTTTTGCATGCTCAACGCAACAGCATCAAGTGATTGCACCAACAAAAGAATTACAACAATTAATATTTAAAACACATAAAATAAATAAAACACATAAAATAGAATTTAGAATGTAAAAGAGATTATTCAAAATGGAAGGAATGGAAAAGAACTCGAATGACCAACTTCTTCGAAGACCACTAGCCATAGGAGTTCTAAAATGGACAACATTTTCTGTCAAGGGTAAGATTATAAATCAAAAATATACCTTTTGTGGATTGAATTTTGTCCAACCACAAAACGAGAAACATTTTGAAAAATCAAGAGGCAAAATCCTAAATAAAATCCAAAAGAAACTAGAGTTTGTAAAATAATTTACCCTCTCTGGCGAAATTATAATGTAAACAGGAGACGCCAGACGCGAAATGACAATGAGAATAGAAAGTATTGGAAACTAGCAACTAGCTCCATCTATGAAGAAAAATTCCAACTTGTTAATCAGAAGAGAAAAAACTAATATTAAGACAGTTATAACAAATAAAATTAAAATAAGCTATTAATAAAAAAATATTAAAAACTTTTTTATACTCATTTGAAAAAAACTATTAACATTAATGAAAGAATCTGGGAATCCGTTGTCTATAAGAATATTCTTTAAATTATCTAAAGCTTTAACAGAATTTGAATGGTTATTACAAATGCTATTAATTCTATTTATTTGAGAAAAAATAGAATTCTTAAAAATTTTATAATGAAGAATTGTATGAAAATTACAAAGTGTAATAGCCTTAAATTTAAATTCATTTCTTTTATCGAATATTCCAATAGAGACTCCTGAATTAAGTATTTCAATTTCCATATCTAAAAAGTTGCATTTGTTTATTTCATTATTAGTTTTGTTTAATTTAAACTCTTCTGGATAGCAGTTATAAATGGATTTAAAATTAGCATAATTAAACAATAAAAGGTCATGAATATAACGGAAACCATATATAAGTTCATTTTTAATTAAGTCTCTCTCATATGAGTGAAGAAAAATATTGGCTAATGCACTAGAAAAACTACTTCCCATAGGAATAAGGTTTTTGGTATTTCGAGCTGTAATTTCATGTAAGTTGTTATGCAATGTCTTAATTTTAAATGATATAATCTTTAGATTTGCAAAAAGTTAAGAACGTATCTAATCGTTGATCCTACTTTTAAAAAAACCGACGAGAGGCTTTCTCTGCGGAACTCCCCCTGGGATTGAGGGACGTAGAATTACTTACCTTACTGAACTGTGACTTTCTGTGACTAAAGTAGTGTGATGTGACTACTAACTATGTGACTATTAACTCTATAGTAAAGTGAATATTAGTCTAGTGTGACTATGTGACTCTATCTATGTAAAATTCTTCGTATGATTCTAAATTTCATTTTGCAATCTTCAATGTCCACCTTTCTCTGTTAAATGAAACTAAAACCAACTCTCTATGTTATTTGGTTGCGGAGCTATAAGCGTTTAACTTTAGCACGAAATTCGATGCAATTCAACAATTCTTGAGTAATATTTCGCGGGATCGATGAATGAATTGCCTTAGTCTGCGTGCGCGCACATTGGTCGCTGTGACGTCATCAAAATGTTTCGTGATTTTCACCAACTTTACAGTTCGACTGTGACTAAACGGTAATTCCAAATTCTAAAATTCTTTTTGCAGTCTTCAATGTCCACCTTTCTCTATTAAATTCAACTAAAACCAATTGTCTATGTTATTTGGTTGTGGAGCTATAAGCGTTTAACTTTAGCGCGAAAAGCATCGTAATTCCTTTCCCGACACACCATTAGATCACTATGGACAGACGTAAGTTTACGTCAAAACTTCTGATAACGAGAATTTATATAGGTGTGTACCTTTTGATATTTACTGCTGCTTCGATGTACGCAGCCTACTGAAGTACATAGTGTGGTTAGGATCAACTTTCTGGTGCGTTGGAGTTTGGCAACTCAAATAATGTAGCTGGATATATAGCAACTCCTCGTTAGTGGATTGGATAGCTCGCTTGAATAGTTGAGTTTTATATAAGAATAATTATTTAAAAATAGTCTGTAAATGATTATTTGAAGAATAAAATTTGTTTTTGATGTAATAATTTCAAAAATACAAAGAAGTATTTTCGTATGAACTTTAAAAAGAATTGAAATTTATTCCATTTTTTCCTCGCTTGCAAACAAACGATTTTATTCATTTATTATTTTAATAAAAATAAATTGCTGGAATTGTTTGTCATTGTGTAATTTTACTTAACGTTTTTCCATTTCGGTTGATTTCGTATCTTTGTTGGTTTAAATGGTTGATCTCAAAGAATATATTTTTCTTTTGCTTGTGATTCCATTATAATTTCAGAAGAACAGAGAAGTCAACAAAGGTTTTCCAATTTCTTGTTCTGTACAACATATTTTAGATCCTTTATTTTCATTTTGGTGCTTTTATCTTCAATTCTAATCTTCCGAAAACGGCAGTTCTTCAGTATGCTATTAACGTTGCTAGGTATTCCATTTCTATAATTTTAATCACTTAATTAAATCAGCATTTTAATTCTTTAGTTGATTTTGAAATAATTTAATTTAATTTAATAACTGGATTTATTTAATGCCTAGACTAATTCAATTTATTAATTAGATTTATCAATAAGAATTACGTTTTATAATTAGCTGCAATATTATTTAATTTTTATTGTTATAGCTTCACTATTTTTTTTTTTTGAAAATTGAAAACTTTTCAATTCAGTAGTTTTTCGCTAATATATGGATTTCGCTTACATACAAATTATTGAAAGAATTTAAGCACTCTTTGCCAGTAGGTCAAGTATCCCTAGCCTTCGGGTATCTCGAGAAATACAAGATAAATTTAAACTAGTGTCAAGTATCTCTAGTTTCCCCTGTATAAACCAATGCATGCTCATCGTACCACGACTATAGCTTGAATGAGGAAGCAATAATTGTTTCTCTAGCGCCTTTATGAAAAACCCCATTTGGCTTCTGGTGACATTTTCTAATGTCAGGATGGCCGAGCGGTCTAAGGCGCCAGACTCAAGAGGTGACATTTCCTACGCAAATAGTATGTTATATAATATATGTAGTATGGGAGCATGGGTCCCATGTGTAGTGATACGAAGTCAGAAGAAACACAGTTTTGCTATTTTAGGAATTTAATGATGACGACACAAGCAGTTAAGACGGCACACACAATTAACTAGAAATAGATAAAAGTGAAAGAATTAGGAGGGTGGCCAATGCCCTGTACATCAAGACGTGTTAAGTCATCGAAGGCAGTTTTGGCGTTGCGTTCTGTCGTTCGCCATTACTCAACAATGTCTGTCACTAACTAAAGCAAGATCATGTGACGTGACGTCAGCTGGTAGAGAAAGTGTACGAGCGCCTCCTGGAGGTATACTATACATATTATATTATTATATGTCATATTGTAATATAATATATATTATATAACATATATACGGTAGTTTAAATGGAATGAGATATTGCCCCTCCAGCTCACTGATGTCTTCTATTGCCTTCTGTTGATATTTTCGATCATTAAATCCTCTGCC
>BGPR01000655.1:203812-215625 GCA_013235015.1 Araneus ventricosus | reverse complement strand
TTTAAGGCAGATAAATCAAAAATATGCCAAGTCAAAAAGAAACCAAATTTGTGAAGTGACACAAAAAAACCCACAAATTCGTGAAGAACCAAAAAAAATCGACGGGAGGCTGTCTCTGCGAAATGGCCGCTGGGATTGAGGGGCGTAGACTTACTTACCTTACTCAACCGTGACTGTCTGTGACTAAAGTAGCTCTATGTGACTATTAACTCTGTATTCTATAGTGACTAATAATCTAATGTGACTATATGACCGTATGTAAAGTCTTCGTGATTTTCATTAACTTTGGAGCTCGTCTGTGACTAAACCGTAATTCCAAATTCTAAAATTCTTTCTGAATTATTCAATGTCTACCTTTCTCTGTTAAATGAAACTAAAACCAACTCTCTTTGTTTATTATTTGGTTGCGGAACTATAAGCGTTTAACTTTAGCACGGAATTCGACGTAATTCAACACTTCTTGAGTAATAATTCGAGCGATCGAGGAATAAATTGCCTTAGTCTGTGTGCGCGGACATCGGTCGCCGTGACGTCATCAAAATGTTTTGTGATTTCACCAACTTTGCAGCTCGACTATGAATAAACCGTAATTCGAAATTTTAAAATTATTTTTGCAATCTTCAATATACACCTTTCTCTGTTAAATGAAACTGAAACCAACTCTCTATGTTATTTGGTTGCGGAAATATAAGCTTCTAACTTTAGAGCGAAAAGCGTCATAATTTTTTCCTTTCTCGACACACCATTAGGTCACTATGGAGAAACGTAACTGTACGTCAAAAAATTACTATAAGATGAAATTATTCCTATTAGGATATCTGGTTTTCACAACGAGCTACAAGCGCTGAAACACTGACAAAGTGCAATATCGAGTCTTCGACAAAATCTTTAACCTGCAATATTGTAATACCCCTTCTAGCTACTATGGGTCAAATTTACCAAAACCTTGTCCATTCCTTTGTAATATACATTGTGGTCGTAAATTATTGAACCCATTTCAAAATTTAATAAAAAAACTTATAAAGTAGCAACTTCGTTTTCTTTTACATCAGAGAATAGCCTAAAAAGTTTTTTCCCAGATAGGTAACGCGTCTTTACTGCCTACTTAATCTGCGCAATGCAACGCAAGTGCCAAAATGGCTACCGTGCAGCAGAAGGCACGTCTGGCTTGTCTCTGGTTCCACGAATCAATTGTAACAATTCAAAGAATTATTCGGTTATATTATCGAAATTTTCTGTTTCCAAGTAAGAACTACATTCCTTGGTATAAGCAATTACAGGAAACAGGAAATGAACATCAGTGAAGAAGACTTTCAGTCCTTAATTGCTCATACCAACGCTTAATGGAGTTCTTACTTGGAAACTGGCAATTTCGATACTATAACCGAATAATTCTTTGAACTGTTACAATTGATTTGCTTTCATGGAACCAGAGACAAGCCAGACGTGCCTTCTGCTGCACGGTAGCCATTTTGGCACTTGCGTTGGATTGCGCAGATTAAGTAGGCAGTAAAGAAGCGTTACCTATCTGGAAAAAGAACTCTTTCGACTATTCTCTGATGTAAAAGAAAACGAAGTTGCTACTTTATAAGGTTTTTTAAAATTAAATTTGGAAATGGGTTTAATATATTACGACCAAGCCAGACGTGTCTTCTCTGTCATGGTCGCCATTTTGAAACTTGCGTTGGATTGCGCAGATTTAGTGTTCGGTAACGGCGCGTTACCTATCTGAAAAAACTTTTTCAGCTACTCTCATTTAAAAAAACGAAGTTGCTATTTTATAGGTTTTTTTTAAAACCATTTTTGAAATGGGTCCATAATTTATAACCTCCCTGTATGTTTCATTTCTTTTGATTATAATGATTTATTATATATATAGTTTTCGTAAACTAGATTTGTCTGCTTTCTTTAAATTTATTCTTTTCCTCGCCACATAAATTCATAGATAAAGACGCTTTGACTTTAGATTCCGAGTCGCTTTGTCTTTTGCTTTATTCCACGCCTCAAAACATTTAATCACCGTAAAGCCGGCAATTCATCTGTGCTCCAATCCATCCATTTGTCCTGTCGTTTTTTCACCACTAATTTTATTCGAAAAATCCAGTCATTCACTTGAGGCTTCAAAGAGCGCTGGCGGGCCGCCGCTCTTCGTTTCCCCTATTCCCCCCACTCGACAGATTTCCGATTCCATAGCCCCGAAGCGAGGTCCCAATCTAGTCAGATCCTTTGATGTACCGCCTACCCTCGTTCCATGCTTCAAATTGGAATTGACGCATGAAGTGCTGGAATTTGATTTCGTTGGAGTTCCAGCTATGCTGATTTCCATCGGTTTTTAAAACTGACGATTGCTTTTTCCTTCCCGTGTTCCAAAACTTCCAGTTTGGAAAAGATGTGAATGACCTGCTTAACGCTAACTAACTGTCCGTGCGAACAGCATCATAGCCTCCAAGGAAGTCCAGAATCAGCAATTTTCATTAATTTTAGCTTCGGATGGAGGGAGATCCTATTTTCGACTGCAAAATACAGATAGGAGACGATGGCATCGCTTTCGGCCTTGGACGCTTCAGTGGTGACCTGAGCTCTGCGTCTCCTAAAATGTGGTCATGAAGTGGATAGCTTATCTATTTGAGAATTTTAAAACTAAACGTTTTTCTTTTCAAGTGGCATGTCTATTCTCCCAATAAACAAGACCATGATTGTACTACGGTTGTAATCCTGCTGAATACTGTCTCACGCTTCTTTGCAATCGGGTTCAAATCCAATGTTCTAGTGCGCCTCAGAACTTATGCAGATTGGATGGCGCTCGATATGTTTTGTAATTGGTGTCTTTCTTTTAACTGTATTGTTAACCACTTACATAACATAACACCACTCCATGCCCCTGCAACTATAACCATATGGTTATTTAAGCAGTGACGTGGTCATGAAGTGGAAGAGAAATCACAACACCCGAAGGCGTGACCTCTCTTAAAACTTGACATTTCTCTATACCGCTGCCTAATTAAAAACGCAACAAGTCTACAAACATTTACAGGAGCAAAGGAAGGATTGCTATTGTGCTATACATTAAAAAAAAATATTTTGGAAACATGGGAAAATAAAACCTTGAAAAACACAATATTACACAGTTATACATGAAATAGCTAGAAAATAATAAAAACAAAAATGCAATGGAAAGACTATACGAAGAAAAAAATACATTAAAAAAAACAGAAAATGAAAGGAAAAAGATGAAAAACAAATTTATACAGTAATAAAAGTAACATAAAAATGTACACAAGAACAGAGAGATGGGCCGCACAGTATTTTAAAAAGTTTCATTTTGAAGAGGAGTTGGCTGATGGAACTCTATTTGAAGGAGAAACACGGAGGATCTTGGAAGAAAGTCCTGAAAGAACGACAAGTTAACCACTTACAGGATTGTGTATTGTTACAAAGCTATAAAGTTGTTTCCCTGAGATGCAAATCTTGGCGACAGATTTGGCGACCATTTCGTGACTTGACAACAAAGTTGGCGACAAATTTGAAGACTTTGGCTACAGATTTGGCGACTGTCAACCTATTTCAACTAGCTTCATAAACTTTCTGGAGATTACGTCACTTCCTTCGCAATGACGCCACTTCCTGTTGAAAGAGAATACAAGCAAGTTCTCAAGCCAAGAGGAGTTAGTTGGATTTTGATCAGCAGGTACGCTGGTGAGCTGAAAAGACATTAACCGCTATTTTGAAAATGTTGTGTTTGTGTGAGATTTATTGGTAATCTCTGTTGTAAATTTTTAGAAGTGCTGTTTTAATACTTGTGCTACGTTTCTTTGCTTAGAACATCTGTAAAATAAAGAACTTTATTTTTTAAATCCTGCATTCACGTACACGCACAAGACGATTTTGTCACAATATATTTGTGTGTATGTGTATTATTTTATTCGGACTGTCTGCCTGGCTGCTCTAGGTAGTGAGCTTCTGTAGCAATCTCGGGTTGACATAGATCATTGAATTTACCCATAATAAAATGTTTTCACGCATTCTTGGTCTGCCTATTTGCTGTGCCCCGCTCAAACCGCTATAGCTTCTACTTTTCATAATTCCATGCCCGACTTCTTCGGCATGAAATATATCAACTACAGCTGCATCATTCCCTAGGTCTTTGAATTCCAACATCGCGTCTTTCGTTATAATGTATAGAGAGAAAGAGATCAAGAACTCTTCTATTCTTTGAATACTAGAAGATTTGTGCCCGTCTAAGAGGGGCTTTTAGCTCTCCAAACATATCTCGTATCCCATTCTCACAGATTTACTAATGAAAGTTATAGTCGAAAATCTCATTTACATTGGCAGAGTGCTTAAGAAATTAAAAAAAAACACATGAAAAACAGAACCGATGAATCAATTGACACTAACCTTCATTTAATAATAACCTTACTTTTAACAATTATTTTCGTTTCGTCCGAGTGAAAATATGGCAAACTCCGCTAAAAGAAAAAATGTATTACCAAATACAAAATAAATGAATATTGAAAGAAAATAATACAAAAAAAATAAAATCCTTAACGCGGCACAATTTATAAATGAAAAACGCCGTGAAAACCAAGGCAAAAAGAAATGAAACAGATGAAGTCATTTTATGGAAATTTATTCCAATCCAGCATGAATAATAATAATAAAAAACTGTCCGAGTTCTTTGACGCCATAATAGAAATCGGATTTGAGCGTTCGTTAGTGACGCAAAGCAAAGGGGCGTGTTTATTTATAGGCGTAAGCAGATGGTCTGAGTCTGTTTCGCACGTAGCCAAACCAAACCACGTGACAGCGTTACCGGATCAGTGAGAGACATATCTGGGCTATTATATTCGTAATTCATTGTTGCTTTATTTCTTCATAGCATTGTTTTCAGCGTTTCACACTTCTACTACAGGGTTTTACCTCCAAATTTTGACAGAAAAATCATTTTCTGCTTTATATATAATATTGTTTAATAAAATATTGTTGTCTTAAAACTACTTTTTATTTTGTTAATAATTCTGTGCTTGGAGTTATGCAATACATCTTGATTCTATATATTTTTTTCATTCCAGGAATGTTGCGAGTTAAGGCTGGATGATTTTAGAGCTACGAAGAAAAAGTACCTGAAACGTATGATGAACAATGATAATTGAGCATCTAATCATCAACCCGAGATTGAGTGGAATCAACATTAGATAGACTTTCGGTTGAAAATTAATTTCGTTGATCGAACTCATTGAACGAACCTTTGAAATGATGGAAAAAAAACCCTTAAAGATTTGTACCTAATTTAATTGAAGAACGTCATTTTCATCAAAGCTAAAAGAGAACAAAAGTCAATCTGGAATTAATATAAAAAAAAACCCGAACTTGCTACAAATTGCATGATACATTCATATTTTTCACATCAAATGAAGTTAATTTAAAGAACTAATTCTGTATTTCTGAATATAACATGAATCACTTTTCATCTGTGTTGTGTAGCTGTCTTTTACCCTTTGCAATGAGAACAGCACTTAGGTGAATAATTATTCACTTAATAGGCGAGTTCATTTTTTATAAGCTTTTATTCAACTTGAGTGTCTTGTCCACAAATCTTGATATCGATTTCTTACCCACTTCCAATCGAGCTACAGCTTTGAAATTTAGCACAGAGGTGGATTTCCGGAGACAATACAATATTATGCAAAAAGATTTGCAATCTATACCTATTTTGAACCTAACAAAATGATATTAATATTTTAGCCCTATATTTGGGCGATAAAGTTTGGAAGATAGCAACTGGTTGTAACAACACCACTAGACGACAAACAATAGAAGGGGGAGCGGCCTGTGAATCATCCCCGTTTCGGAGCGGCTTGAGGGTCAAAGGTCAGATCGGAGAAATGAGTCTTGTTTCGTCTCTCGGTCTGTGTCGCACTTTTTTCAAACTCGAGAAAATGAATCGCAGTCGCTCTGCGTACCAGAAATGTATATTTAGATGGCGCGTATTGAAACTGCTAGTCAACGTGAGCGGCGGCTAGAAAAAGCAAGGAAGAAATACTAAATTTGACTCAACCGGAAAATTCGGTAATTTTATTTGATTTACTATGCCTAACATGTCGTGTGTACAGCCGTCACTAAAAAGTAGAAAATAAAATTAAAAAAAAATTAATATATAAGCTTTTTTTTCAAAATGCACTTTAAATGAGAAAATACGTTTACACATTATAATTTCGTCAAAATGAACTCAAAAGTAAAAAATAATTATTTCGTTATAACGAAAACATATTCTAATGAGTGTATATAATTTTACTTTTACTAAAACATGATTCTTCAACAGCAATGAGAAAAAATGAACGCAAAAGTTGAAAATAATTTTTCTGATTACAATAAAATGCATGGTTCGAATGAAAGCGCGGGCGCCTTATATTTTGTGTATATTTTCTAAAACAAATGGAATATTCCTAGAAGGTAAAGGCGTTAAAACTGAATTATCTCAACTAAGAAATGTTCATTACTCATACAAACAATTAATATCAACAAAAATCATTAAAATAGTTTACCTCGTAAAAAAGGAGTGAAGGATAACATGAAGGGCTCTGAAACACACTGAGATAGGCACTGTTGAGGTAAAAACTAGATAGGTGGTGTTATCATTTTTGCAATTTGTGCGCTATCTGGGGTCTAACGGCAAAACAGAGCCCGCCAGTCGATCTGCCATGAAAATGTACATGACAGTGTTTATCTAACTCAGAATGGACAAAATCTGAGATGGGTGATGTTGTTTGTTAAGCGACAAATTAATACTTTCAACCTAACAAAAATTAAATAAGTTGCCGAATTTAAAAGTTTGTTAATATAATCAAACTAGAAAATCACCCGTTATGGTATGAAGGGTGCAAATCGCCTCTTCATTCGAGAGATTTCCTGTCACATTTGACGTGTTTAATTGATATAAAGGCGAGAGAAATATTTAACATTGATTGAAAACAAATAAAATAAACACATGTTTTATTACAGGAAATATTTTTTTTATTTACATATTTCTTTATTTAAAAAACAACATTCCGTGTGAAGTATTTTTCGTTGTTTAACAATTTTCCTTGTACTTCAGATATCTTTGTGTAAATTTTAAAGCTGCCAACAAATATTATCAAATTATATCATCACGATTGCAATAAATAATCAGATGCATCGTGGCGTCCAAACTATATCACGCGCATGATATATATATCATGCGGTATCAGTGGTATACCACTGACGTAATTTACTACTTTCTATTAAAAAACGGAAATTAATTTGAAATATATGATTAATATAATTTGAAATTTCTCGGGAACTATTGATCATAGTGAGATAAATTTTATATCAATCGATAGCAAATTTTATTTCACTATTTTAGAGCTATTAAATTTGAAATTAGAACGATAACTACTCTTTAAAATTTAAGATTACTGGAATTTAGGTTCTCTAACAATGGAATAATGCTGTTTAACGTCTCGCAGTGCTATAGCTCGAGTTTTATTGTTCGTGACGTCAGAGCGTTACCGAGAGACAGATCTGGGCTATTATATAAGTGTTGAAAGTAGAAATGGGAATTAAAGACTCGGCAGTATTCTAGGGGTATAAAAACTAAAATGAAAAGACTGTGTTAAAAAAACACAATTTATTGAAACACAATTATATTTACAAAGAAAATATTTACAGAGTAAAGAAAAGAAAGTCAGAGTCAATCATTGTATTTTAAAGTTAGCAATTGCTTATTGATCTAGAACTAAAGATGTTAGTGAGGGAAAATGACGAGCCGTTAGGATTGTCATCGCATAGCCACATATAACCACATACAGCCAGATACAGACACGCCCATCTTCAGATCTTGCTCCAGGCAGCGACACAGGTCTTGCGCTCTCGACTGTGCGGGAAGAAGTGGTGGTCCCCATTTGTTCTGGAATGCACTTCGTTCGGTTTTCTCTTCAACTATCCTCCGACGGCGTTTGGGCCGTGACGTGCTGCCATCTAGGTGTGCGGTTTTAGATTAAATTCACAGAGGAGATAAAATAAGACGTAAATTCTTCTCTACATGAATGCCGCTCAACATCGAAAATATATTGTATGAATATTGTAGACCATCTTGTGCTAATAGGTGAGAATCTTCAAACATGGGAGCAATTGATGGATGCATTTTCGAGAGTTTCTAAGTCTAAAAATCAAACATCTGACAAATTCTTGCACTCTGTCTTCTTTGAATCTTTATCTTTCAGCTATTAGCACTAGATACTTTATAATATTCATACGGAATTTTTACGATGTTGTGTGGTATTCAGAATAGCGTAGGAACATCGTAGAATATCTTGAGCTGTTAGGGATGCATTCCAAAAATTAGTGCGTTAATAATGTAATGTAATATTCTCTACCAACAATAATGTATAATGAAAATTTTTTAAAAATAAAAAAATAAAGTTTAATTAAAATTTCGTTACAATATCATTAACGAGACCCCTGACAAAAACATCCAAATCTTAGCGATAACTCACCAAATTTTAGAGTGACTCTCATCTCCAAATATTAGCGATGAATTTTGGCGTTAAAAGAATATCACCAATATTCAAGCTTGGAAATGTTTGGGTGGTTCGCAAGCGGAAAAGTACTAAAATTCTTTTGCATACTTTTGAATTGGTTGCACCACAAAGATGTTTATTCTAGGCATGACAAGCTTGTTGTAGGATGATTTTGAATAAGTCAACTTCTACGGGGAGAAAACAACCAACACGCAGAAAAAACTTCATCTTCAAATCAAACAAAAATACGGAAAGCAACAACTTCTCCAAAAAAAATCAATGTCACTTTTTCCTGTCTTTCATCTCTTGGTACTTGCACGTTATAGCGGCCACCGAGATTGAATAGTCAAGCAATGGAGATATATCGCCAAGATGGAAGACTGTTTGGTGATGTGAGAACATTTGTTTTGTGTGCGCAGTGAGTTTTTTATTGGTTTCTTGCGCACGCGATGCCTGCGGCATCAAAAAAGGACAAATTGTGAATGCGATGCTGGCGGCATCTGAATTGGGTACCGGGTAAATTTTTAACATGAAACAGCATCAGCGTCTTCGCTTTCAGCAAAGTCGGATCCCACGCTTATTCATTGAATGTTAGGAATCTACGTTTTTTTTAATTCCAAAATGAGCTCTCACCTCAAATCGTTTCTTAGTCAAAAGGTCAACAGAAGTTCGGCAGTCCTAAACAAATCTTTTCGGAAATGATCATAACTGTAGAACACTGTTCTTGCGAGCTTGGCGAAATCCAAAGGTCGCCAAGTAAGCTCGGTGGCCGCTTTAACAAACAAGTACCCATCTCTTTTCTACAGTCAAAATTAAAATTTGAGAAATTGGGAGTAAACTATATTTAGGTTTCTCAAGACTATAAGTCGTGAACATTATGGCGGGAACGTGGAGGAAAAACGACTAGGTAACATGCTGCCATCTGGTGTCGCTCATGAGAAATGATAACTAGGATAACGTGACCATTCATGTTTGCCCTCAAAATGGGAAATTTTTTTAATTTTTCGGTAATAGTATGTGGATTCAAGAAAACACATATTAATTCAGTTTTTATTTATTAATGAAAAGAACAGGAATAAACTCGTGAAAATAAATAATTCATATGATCTTGCATTTTTCTGAAGAACACATTTTTGATTCAGTACATTTGGTGTTGATTTAAAAAAATGAAATTGTTGGCAGGATTTCTTAGAATTTACTTTGGTGATTGATGTTGCTTTATGAACTACGACTTGCAACTGCATTTTTTCGCTCGTCCACATCTTATTCATACCCAGATTTCACGTAAGTTTGCAGCGAGTTTGATTTTGACTTGATATTACCTTGTCATAGCAAATTTGACTCGTCAAACTTCAAGCGAACTTGTAGCAAGTTCGCCGAAATAACTAGCACCACCCTCGCTTGCAAAACGCGTTTGCCACAAGTTCGCCGTGACAAATAGCGCCACCTCCTTGCATTGCAAGCTTGCTGCAAGTTTGCAAAACAAGCTTGATGCAAAGATAGCACAAAGAGAAAATTATCTTTGTCTCTGTTTTAAAAAAACATCCGATTTTTAATAGCATCTCCTAGACCGTCCTTCTTTTGATTAATTCAATAAATCAATGATAATTTGTGAAAAAACTAACTTTTTTATAAAAAATATTTTTGAAACATTTTCCATCTTTTTACTAAATATAGCACTCGCACTTAAAAGAAAACTATATCGCCTTTTTCTGAATGTTGAAATTTTAACGTTTATGAACAAACTTAAACCGAAAAAACAGTCGATGTTTGTTGAAAAATAAACTTATACATTTTGTCTCATTTTAAAGTAATTACTTTTTAACTCTAATTTCATAATTTATTTTACTAGCAAAACGTAGTTATTAGCGAAGATCGCTCTCTCTTTGACTTCAAATCATATTCTCAACACAAAAAAATTAATGAAATCAAGAAAACAGTTTAAAATAAATCGTATACGAATCGAATCGAACGATGTATTAGCGAAATCTATCTTCTCCTCTCGTAGTCGTGCTGGCCGAGTGGTTTAGACGTCAGGCTACCAAGCGGTATGTCGCGCGTTCTATTCCGAGGGTGCGTTCGTGCTCTGTTTTTGCTATAATTTGCAATGAGTTTGACGCGTCCCATGGTGACTTCGAGCTTGCGTTAACTTGTTGCAAGTTTGCACTCTTGTCATGTCAAATCTGTGGCAAGCTTGCTGCAAACTAAAATTGCTATCTTGGTAAGAGAAAAGACCCTTTCTGTGCATTAGTGTCAGCATAGAATATATTCTATAACTATTGGAGTGAAAGTGTTTGAACAGTTCCACCCAACGTCTTTCAGTTTAAATATTCCCAGTGCTCCATTCAGTCACTTCATGAAGTATAATGAAGAACTAAGTGCGAGATAGGAGGCTTCTGACCAACTTAAATATGTGTGACACGTATAGCGCATGCTCCGACATCGTCGGGCTACAAGACAAAACTGTATATTTTTTTAAATGTTTGGCCTCTTCTTGTTTGAAATTGTTACCGAAGGCTTGCTTCCCTCTTTCTGAAAACGGACATTTGGTCGTCCCGAAGCTGTGCTTGGGGCTACAACGGGACAGGCTACCAAACAATTTGACGTATGGTCACATTAATGTAGGAGCATATGCGTTCTCATTGCAATTGGCAATACAAACTAAGAGTATCATAAAACTGTCTGAGTGAATTATGATTTTAAAACCTATTTCGACATTAAAATAAATATTACATTTTTCGTTTAATTGATTGCATCATAAATAAAAAATACTTGACATTTCCAGTATATATTTTTGAAATCATGACAGAAATTAGGAATATATAGGAATGTAGGGTCCTTTTCCCTCTTAGGAAACGGTCGTTAAATATTGTATGATTGAAATAAATCAGTTTTGGAAGAAATAACTGACAAAACTAAAAGCTTCCAAGAGAAGGCTATAATTAAATGATATTAATGCTTCATTTTCTTTTGTGCAGTATTACCAATAAGTGGGTATATTATTGATCGTGTGAGATAAAACAACTACAGTAAAAAAAGTAATGTCTCCCTTCGACTTTGTTGTTTCTTCCCACATAACAACACTAAAAGCTGTAGTTAGACAAAAGTGATAGTGCCTATGTGTTAGGCAATCTAACAATCTTGATTGACGTCAATTAATATTTTTTACAAACATCCGAAATTGAATTTTCCGCTTATGAAAAGAAGCACTTTTGTTGATGACTTTGATCAAAAATTTGATACAGATCTATTATTTCGATTTCAGGACCATAC
>BGPR01000655.1:167214-202199 GCA_013235015.1 Araneus ventricosus | reverse complement strand
TCACAGAAAGTTCCACACTAGGATTTTACTCTGTCATTGAAATTCTAGCTTCCTCCTTAATTTACTATTGGTGAAGCAAGAAGAATTTGTTGTCAGTACGAGTGTTCGTAATTATTCAGTTCCGCCAATGAAACTAGGCACAAAAAGCCGTCAAAACTGACGCTATGATCAGCGATCACATCTGTACATCTAGAAACACCTCCAGTCCTAATGATCGTGGGAAATGATGCGTGGTCATTCCTTGAATATAATCAGCATAGGAAAGGAATGTACACACAATAGAAATTGTCGGAGGAAATACAGGAAGATTTTCTAAAGAAGCAGGAGATTGTAGGTGGCCATCCGACAATTCGTGAATGTGCTGCAATTTCTATTGTGCAAGAAAGAATGGAAAGTGAACTACCAGATATTGTATGATCGAAGTTTCATTTGCCTTTTAAAAATACAGGAGTATCTCCTATTTCAGAAGAAAGCACTTGTAAAACTCGGTTTGAGAAATGTGAGGTATATTTATGTTTATCAAAAACTAAGATTTGTTTCAAATGTTTTCACTAAAAAAATTTAGTCATTAAAATTGTAATTTCCTTATTTACAAATATCTTTTTTCTTATAAATTATAAATTGTTTATTACGATGCTTAAATATTTGTTTCTTTGAGTAATTAATATTGAATGAAAACTGAACTATGAAAAAATAAATTAGGTAAAGCTTACATAGATAATGCCTAACTCTCACGATCGTGGGGGTTCGCGTTGACACAAAAAATGCCTAACCTGCATGATAGTACGGGTGCGCTCCTGCGTTTGAGGGACATGCTAAATTTTTAAAATTATTTTTTAGAGTACCAGTAGGAACCAATCCTGCCTATAAACTAAAAAAAAATTAAATTTAAAGATAAAAATATGTCCGGTCTTAAGAGGATAAAAAATAAGTCGTAAAAAAATAATCATTTCTGTAACCATTTCCAAATCCAAAGGAATTTAAAATAAAAAAAAATTATCTATTTTATTTCCAGCAACGGACATTTATTATATTTTAAAACATGAACTTCTCAAAGCTTATTCTAATGAATAATAGTTTTTGAATAATTATTTGCATAATTTAAGGAGTAATCAGCTTCATAATTTCTGATGAAGGTCCACGAAACTAAAACTTGTTTCAGCAGAAAAGGTTTTATGATTTGTTACAATAAAAATTTTCAGTGACTGTGTTCGAAAAACCTCTATAGTTTTCTACTATGAATGTATAGATGAATATTTTAAAGAATGTCTCAAAATATGATTTTTTAAAAATTTAAAACCCGCACCGGTCCGGCCTACCCGAAAGAGTGTAAGGCCTTTGCAGATCGGTGGGGAAATATAAAAGCAATACAAAAATATCATTAAAACATGTCACACACAAAAGCATCGAAAACACAGCACAGAACGTTACAAACATTGCAAAAAACGGACAACAACAGAAAAAATAAAGTAAGCTAAAACATACTCACAAGAGAAAAAAAAAAGAAATTTAAAAGTACGACACTGAATCGATATCACACTTGGAGAGAACCATAAATTAATTGAATTATGTTTGATTTTTATCACCAGATCTGGAACCAAAATTAAAAATATTCAAAACACTCAAAAAGAGGAGCCCCAGTATGCATCCAAATGAGCAAAACAAATGCACAAGTTCAGCACAAGACACCAGTGAAAAGAAGGAAGCAATAAAAATATTTGTAAAATATCATTAAAAATCCCACAAAAGAGCATCCAAAACAGACCCCGTGGTCTCTCACCAGTCTAGAAAACAATAAAATCCATCTAAGTACTCGTCAGTCAAACAATAAAAATACAAGAAGAGAAATATCAAACTCCCAAAAACAAGAAGAGCAAAAACAAGACCACAGACCGGGACTCCCCAAGGGTGAATGCTCAATAAAATGTAGGACACTAAAACATTTCAATAAGTCCAGGATTAACATAAAAACAATATAATCAGTTAAAATTAACTACGTAAATAAAGTGTTAAAAACTTAGGGTAGGGCGCAGGGACAACCCACTTAATTTTTTAAAAAAATATGGTGAAAATATGATTAAAAAAACTTGTCATATACCAATTGTACCACAACTTAAGCAAGAAAACGTCTTTTATGAAATATTCATATTATGTAACGCCGCAGCATACAGACAAAACGCATTATAAGTTGTAGCAAATCTCAAGATAGCTTAAAGTACTGTAACGGTTAGTTTTATCAGAAGAATTGAGTGCATTTTATAATCTACATGCAATTATAATTGTGAGAAAACACTACTGGAAAAAAACATCTCTTTGTTGTTGAGATCACTCAAAATTTAATGATAAACCAAACGAGATTCAGATAAATGGAAATCTCCGCATATATTTATCTGTAGAAAAAAGAAGATTGAAGTAGTAAAGCTGTGATATGACCTAGGAACAACATCTGTAAAAATTCTAAATAATATCGGATCCTTGTGAGAAAATGCTCATCTGCGAGAATACAATTTCTTGAAGCTCGCTAGATCATTTGTTTCGACTAGCATAACGAAGAAGAAGTTCAAACAGTTATGTTTGAGCCGAAGATCTTCTGCTTTGCAGCAGCATTGGCTCTGCTGGCCTCTGCGGCAAGTAAGAAACAATATCTTTCTTTTTATTTAATTTTAAATTAACTTTATTTAAAAAAAACTTTCACTGCTTTATATATATTCATTTTACACAAAGAAACGATTAATAACGAATTAAACGATAACGATGTAAATTATAACGTGATTGGGAATCCTAGACCTTGAAAGTTCAACATAGAGCTGTCCATGTGAAAAGACAGGCTCATCGAGGTAAATTCCAACTTGATCGAAAGTTTGTCCCTGCGATTTGTTGATAGTCATCGTGTAAGCTGGAATTAACGGGAACTGGCGGCGGTTGAGAACGAATGGTAGATTCACGTCACTGGGGGCTAATTCAATCCTTGGCAAGAAAACAACATCGCCACGATTGCATTCCGATACAATTTGGCGTCCAAACTTTATCACGCGCATGATATACCACTGACGTAATTTACTACTTTCTATTAAAAAACGGAAATTAATTTGAAATATAGGATTAATATAATTTAAAATTTCTCGGGAACTATTGATCATAGCGAGATTAATTTTATATCAATCGATAGCAAATTTTATTTCACTATTTTAGAGCTATTAAATTTGAAATTAGAACGACAATTACTCTTTTGAATTTAAAATTAGAACGACAATTACTCTTTTGAATTTAAAATTACTGAAATTTAGGTTCTCTAACAATGAAATAATGCTGTTTAACGTCTCGCAGTGCTATGGCGCGAGTTTTATTGTTGGTGACGTCAGAGCGTTACCGGAGGATCTGGGCTATTATATTAGTAATATTTAAAAACGCATACGAAAGTGAAAGAAATGAAAATTACTAGAGAAATTATACTGTTAAGAAAACTTGTATAAATTTTTTGAAATGATTAAAAGCACTATAGTTAATTTGGATTTTTAGAATAGATTTGGAGTTTTTTATGATCTATAGCTTTTGGAATGAACTGTTTTCGTTTAATATCTTCTTTAAAGAAATTAATAGTCTAATCTTTGAACTCAGTATTCCTACTTTTATCTACACCACTGCGACGCTTTGAGAGACAGAGAACAAAGTTAACAGAAATAGCTTTGCATTTCATATTCTAGTCAATAATCTTGTGTTATGAATATTTTACAAATTAAATTTTAATTGTTTGAAAATTAAAAAAACACTCAAATGTTTTTTTTTGTTTTTTGAAAGAGCAGCATTAGTACTGCATTAAAAAATTCAGATTAAAAATATATTGAGAAGTAACTGTCAAGGAACTTTATTATACTAGAACAACTTTCAACAACTACTCAATAACTTTTCTGCATGCAATGTTCTGCATGTTTAAATTTCAGAATCGAATATTTTCTTTAATATAAATACAAATTATCTGCAGCTGCCGATATAGACGAGTATCAATGTCAGGACATCTATGAATACGATGCATCTGTGAGAGGAACTGTGTCAAGTCCTTTCTATGGTGAGAGGCAGTATCATGACGGATTATGGTGCGAATACAGAATACGATCACCAGAGGGCACTGTAAGTAAATTTATTAGTCAATTAATTTTATAAAATAAAAAATTCTTTCGTAATATTATTGTAATAATGTAATCAATCGTGTGTTGCTCTTTTTTCCATACTATAATCACGTATTTCCGAAAATTGATCCGAACGAACTTTTAAAGTTGTACTAGAACTTTTTGTATTTCTTGACAAGGAATGAAATAGGGAAAAGTAAAATAACTACATCAGTGGTAGGAAAAACAATGCGTTTTTATTAAAACGAAATGAGACGAAAGGTAAATGGTAAGATTTCAAATTGGGGGAATGCGTGGACATTGATACACTTTTTTTTGGAAAGCTAAAAAATGATCTTACCAGCGGTAATAATTACAACTAATACGCTATATTGATGCATTTGTTAATCTAATATAGGATTTCAGTCGAATTTCGGTCATTAATGACATAATAAAGTATTTATTACACTTTTTTCCCCTTCAAATGGATTTGTACCAATCTGCCCCATACCAGGGGTACATTGATACGCACGGAAATACCGAAAAAAATGATGATTGATAGGTGTGGGATCAAAACAAAATTTGTTTTATCAATAAATTTTGCATTTTAAATCAATGTTTAAAAGTTTAACAAAGTAACAAACTTTTATTTTAAAAAAAATTTATCATTTTTAATGAGACAGGAAAATTAAAAAATAATGGTTCAGGAAATAATTTGTCTCTATCCTTAATCCTTAATAATAATAATATAATAAATGCGAAAGTGTGTCTGTCTGTCTGTCTGTTTGTTTGTTAAGCTTTCACGACCAAACTACCAAACCTATTTGGATGAAAATTGGCAGAGTTGTAGCTTCAAACCCAAGAACGGACATAGGGTAGGTGAAATCACGTTAAATTAATTATTTTTGACTACAGATTAAAATTAGTTAACAAAGAAAGCCCATTGACTCCGCGATTCGCGTGAAGTTTATTTTATTTTTCAATCAACTGTCACGTGATCCTTCAGGAATGCGAAAACATGTGGAATAAATTATTTTTAAAATCAACTATCACGTAATCCTTTTTTCCGCTGTAACTTCGGAACAAATTATCCGATACAAATTATTTTTATACCATCTTAAAGATAAAACTTTTACCTTTTCAATGATACCAAATTTATTTCTGTGACATTTTTCCTTCAATTTTTATAAATTTTTTAAAGTTTAATAATTTTTACTTGCAGACGATTTTGAAATAACGCATATTTATACCTACTTCGCTGCTAAGAAACTTAGACTTTGAACTAATTTATCTTCATTTCTGAAAATTTTGCTTATGTTTATAAATATCTATAAAATAAGGCAGAAATTACATGTACTTGTCTGTCTGTTGGTCGGTCGGTCACAAGAACTCCTCCTAAACGGTGAACGGTAGCGACATGAAATTTACACGCGACATTCTTGAGCATATTTCTGAGACAGAGGTGTTATTTTCAACTTTCAGAGTTAATTAGTTCTTAAGATATTTAATTAAATAACGAACATTAGCCGCTTTTAAGCCTAATGCTTAGACGCTTTTTGCCAATAACTTCTGAAATATTTATTACACAACAATTATTTTTATGCCATTTTAAAGACCAGAAAATGATCTTTTTAATGCTATTAATTCCATTGCGATGAAATGTTTTTTCTGATTGCTATAAAGGTTTAAAAATATTTTTTAACGTAATTTCTAACAATACTTTTTATTCTTATAGAAATAAATTCGAGCCAAATTACTGTTTCGCGCGCGGGCTTTTGCCAATGTTAAAGTTAATATAAGAAAATATTGCTTTCTTTGACCACAAACAAAAAAGGAGACTTTACACTTCTGGTTTCCTGTTGTGGTAGCATTTACAGCTTTTAATACGATTACACAGTGATCCAATGACGTTAGTGAATTATTCTCTCGATGTTTTGTTTAATTTTCACAGTGAGATATTACAGAACATCCTTCTGTAGATAAGGTAATGGGCATTAACAAGGAACATCATATTCTGTAGAGCTCTTCAAGACCTTAGAATTGTCAGGGCACCTTCCGACAAGTCGAGATTGAAAGTCCGTGTGCCAGAACTACTAATACGTATCCTCGATATACCGAGACTGCGCAATGGCACACGGTTACAAATTACACACCTAGGTACAAACGTCGTGAAAGCTACTGTTATGACTGATATAGGGAGAAGAGAGAGTGCTTCAATTCCACGTCTTCCGATAACACCGAAGGATTTATCATCTCGGTTCAAAAGGTAACAAATCCCTTTAAAAATATCATTTGCGAGGCTCAGGGCCAGACACTGAAAGTGGCAGGCGTACATTTGGAAAAACTATATTTTTCCCATGGGCAACTATATGTGGCCTGTTCACGTGTGTCCAGCCCACACAACCTCTACATCCGTGCAACTAACGTGGTATAGAAAAGTATATTAGCATAGATAAACAATTTACATAAATATATCAGGATACATGTACAGTGCACTTCTGTCAGCCGTCCAATGAAGTATTATCAACTGTCAGAACTTTTACTTTCCCCTTTCAAAATGCAACCAAACATTTACATTCGTGAATTAAAAAAAAAGAATAATTCAAATTCTTCGCGCACGAAGTCGCGGGTAACAGCTAGTAAATAATAAAGTAAAATGTGTGTGTATAGGTTTAAAAATACTTTGGAAGAAGGGAATGTGTACCTGGAAGACGTTTTTGAAAATTTTAATTAATTAAAAATTAAGAGAAATTTACGCGTGAAAATTTTGAATTTTTGATATTTTGAAATTCATTTGCGGTCAAAATGACCGCTACCCGTCTTTCTAGTGTTAAATAAATATTAATTGCGTGTTTCACTTAGATAGTTCATTTTTACGCTTTTTTTTATCATTTCTGAAGACGATTTAGCAAAGTAATTGCTGTTGAGGCACATTGATACACACACAAGACGCGTATCAACGTGCCCCGGAATCAATTGTATCAATCTGCACCAAGAGCCGTTTTTAATTAAAACAAGTTGTCACGCAAAAACAACGCTAAATAACCTCAAAACTTAACATAGTTCAGAAAAATAAATGTTTTTTCTACTTTTCTACCTTTGAAATAGATTCTCTGGCAGGAAAACGTAAATAGTTATCCTTTCAGCGGGCGTGCCTGCTCAAATTTTATGACAAACGCGATTTTTCCTTCCCTGTTCTCTTATTCTGAGTCAAAACTGCCTGGAAGTCATTGCTATTCCTTCATGCGACCCCTGCCGCGCGCCCGCTCGTGTAATATGATAATTTTTTCACGTCTTAAAGTTTCAGTTTGATAATTATATATCCAATGCGCATTAGGGCTATTTAATATTTCATTTTGTATTATCAAAAACATTTAATATGTAATAAGCCTGCCAATAATCCACCAAGCCGAAGAATTTTCTAGAAAAAATTAACGTCCAGTCTTATGAAAAACACCGCACTACTCCACCCGAAAATATCTGATCACCGCCATATGACATAACCATGTCTTCAAGTTTAAATTATACGACCTGAAGAAGCAAATGAACAGCAACCAGCATTGAGAAGAAAGGCTTATGGTTTTTGCTCGAAAGAAAGAAAAAGATCAAAATCCATGAAATACAGTAGATGGAAGATATAGTACACTTGTTAGCGTCACTTTCTAGCAAAAGTTCAATGTTTCGAATGCAAGAACAAAGACTAGAAAATAAGAAGAAAGTCTTTCTTGTACAATCTTAGTTTGTATTATAATTTTTTTTATTATACATTGCTTAATAACTTTTTTATAAAATAATATTATTAAATCTCATTACTTTAACTGATTTTAGTATATATAATTTTAAATTTTGCAAATAACATTAACTTCAATTTTCACTCTTGATGAAAAGATTTGATTTTCTTACGAGTCTCTTTTTAATATTATAAAATAATTTACAGCTGCCATAGTAAAAATGAAGAACATTATTGTGTCGTAAGAAGTACGACACGCGCCCGCTCATGTAAAAAACTATAGCGCGCCCTCTGGAAGGTTAAAGAAATCACACAACACATACTTAGAGTAAAATTTACTTAGACGAGAAGATTAGCGCTTCGATTCATTTGTAAATTAACTTTTGACTAAACATGTCCGAAATATATACCGTGTGTTAAGGGTTATAGTAGCAGTCATACCTGGTCTATATACTATTACACAGAAATTTTATAGATTCCGAAATTTCAGCATTTTGAAATTCGTTCCCAGGGAAACAAATATCTAAGAACATTCCAAATTTAGCCTCCTCTTTCATGGCTTCAACATCGTTCAATGACCTTTTCGACGAAATAACAAGAAATTAAAATCGTTTTTAAAATTCCTTTGTGATTCTGGTTCGTTGAAATTTTTTATAATCAGATTTCTTTAAAATAAATCTCCTAAATCGTTTTCAATTCAGTGGTTAAATTTATTTGTTTCACCTGGCAACGGCCATGACATTAAGAATTGTTCTTAGACTGCTATTTGGAATCGATCTTGGAATCTTTTACGTTTTTCTGGACTTGATTTAATTAAACTATTAATTAAATTTCAAAAGAATAGAACAGAATGAATTTGAGAAGTCAAAGATGTATATATATATGTTGGAACTCAAGCAAAGCTTCAGAAATTCTAAGAAAAATCGGATAAAAACTAGTAGAACAATTTTTCAATAACAATTCTAAGTTACAATAAATTGCACCATTATTTTTTAGTTGAACATATTCTTTTATTAGTAAAAATTTTAAGCTTTAAAAAAATGTAAAACACATTTTTGGAAGAAATGATTTTTTTTTCAACAGCTGTTAGTCGAATCTTCCATAAATTCCTTTCTAGCGGATCAAAGTAACTTTCAAGGATTTTGACGTGGAGCCTCCAGATGTACTAGTGGTCTACGGGAAGGACAAGAAAACAGATTTGGGCAGTTTCACAGGTTTTGAGAACCCCAAGCCTATCGTTTCGAATGAAGGGGAGAACGAGATTCGACTTCTGTTTGGAACGGATTCCATGATTGCAGGGAGAGGATTTCTCCTGGAATATGAATCTGGTCCCAATATACGTAAGTCAACTCCGCATAAGTGAAAAAAAATATAAGAGGGCATTTGAATGTTGAACAAATTTATTTTCCCTTGCAATTTCATGAATCGCCAGCTGATAACCAGGCGTTGCTTGGGATCCAAATTTTTGAATATGCCCCCTCCGTATTTGTCCTACAAATATTTTCCCAACAACCATAAATCTCCTTTGAATTCTTTCTTGTTAAATTAAAACTTTCAAATCTAGCTTTTTTTTCATCAGGGTCGGATTTATACATTTCTATGCAACTATAGAAATGGGGACCATAAATATTCCACTAGTTTATTTAATGTGTATGGATTCTCTATGAACAGTGTTTCCAAAATAATGCGGAAATTTGTAAATGTAATTGTAATGTTATTATGATTTATTTTATATTTGTGTCCTCCAATTGTTGCGCCTTAGGCCATGGCCTACGTTGGTCCTATGGGAAATCCGGCCGTGCTTTTATTATCTTAAAACAGTGCGGTTTGAATGAAAATGAGAGAAGTTTGGAAAAGAATATTTATTTTAAACTTTTAAACAATATACCGTACAATAAACAACACAATTTTACACAATTATACTATACAGAATTTACTTGGTGTTGCTTGTGAAAAATTTAAACTAAAAAATCTTTAGAACGAAAAAAATATACACTACAAAATCAAAAAAAAATCAGAAGATAAAAAAAAACGCGACACCGCGAGAAACAACAATAATCCCCCCCCCCCCCCGAAGTTTAGTAAATTAAAACATGGAAGCATAACATTTCGTCTCGCGGGACGCGAATCGTTTGCGGAAAATATCGTTAAAAATAAGGAAAGTTACCGAGAAGCTTCAAATTACTCTTATTATTACGGATATATTCTGGAATTCACATCGATATAAAAATTATGGTTATCCGATGAGAACATATGTAAAAAATTCGGGAAATAGTTAAGAAACGTCCGAATTTACCACATAACATTAAATAAATAAAAATCTAATTCGAATTTTAAAATAATTTCTACGGTATTAGCTTCCAGTTGTGTTAATCCATCACTGTGATAATTTGGCGTCGGTAAGTTAAGCTATCTGGGCGTGCTTAAAGAAAAAAAAAGGACACATGCACAGAAATGACAGAAATTAGCTCTTTTATAAACGGGAGGCTCACTAAAGTTACTTTCTTCACTTCTTAACATCAGAACAACTGAAGAAATAGTCATAAAAGTGGTGTTTAGGTATAGTAAAGTGCTATAAGACCACTCACAGCGCCACCTGGCTGAAAACTGCGGAATCAGAGTTCCTATCTCGAGAACGGTACGATATATGTGAAAAATGTCCATTACAAAGTTATAGATCATATTCGATTTATTACAAAAAAAACACCTTGTGGAGATTAATGCTGAGAACAAAACGCTTAAAACTTCATGTATTTGTTCGCAATTTCCAACACTGTTAAATTACGAAATGTATTAGAAAGTGAAAAAAAGTAACTAATTATCCCTAGATACCTGTATTTTCGGTGTTCAAACTGTAATCCATCAGTTACAATACACATTTCGACCCTTGTTTCACGTTGCACATGTTTTAGCATATTAAATGTCACTCTGGCACAAACATCGTCGTCGAATGTCCTGTACAGTTTTAGAAAGAATCTTACTTTATGGAGCACCGGCATGGGCAAAAAATATCACCTCAAGACAACAAAAGCTTCTCAATTCAATGCAGAGAAAATTCCTTCTCAACATCACTGGAGCGTATTCTACCACTCCAACAGCAGCTCTGCAAGTGACCGAAGGCATTACTCCCCTACATATCAAAGCTCACAAAAATGGAGTCTATTCTTATTAGAGTCGTTCCATTCCCTAAAAAATTTCGTTTTTTCGAATATAGATGGCGCCATAGTACAGTGTTTCTTTTAAAAAATTGCTGATTCCTCTTGTTTAGCGTTGGAGTGAGAGAGAGAGAGTGTGAGAACATTTTTTTTCTCTATTCTGGGCATGGGGTAAGTTCATTTTTATGATGGATAAGATTGATTTTTAAATCTATCTTATTAACGTTTTCATGTTTGTGTTTGGTTTTCCTCTTTCTTTTAAAATAATGATTTTTGATGTACAGATATCCTTTGTCTTTTGTTGGAAAATTTCGGGCTAATAGAAGATATATTTGGCGTAATGCAAGCTTCTTACAGAAAAATTTCCCAATTATTATTTTCAATCCACTTCGAATAAAGTTCTCAGCCCTTGAAAAAATGGACTAGAATGGATTCTTTGTTTGTTTTTTTTCGAGTCCCTCTGAGTTTATCTTTGTTTCCTTTGAATGATACTGATTTCCCTTATTCTTCGTTTTTTGTTCGCAGCTGCAATTGCGCGCGATTTAAACATTGTTTAACTTTTATTATCTAAATTTTATTGTTTAAAAAAATTTGTTGTTTTTGCTTAAAGTTTAGGTTAATTTTTTTTTATTTTTTAAATTTATTCTAATTTTTTTAGCTGATTGTTTTTAAGCTTGTTAGAGTAGGTCGTCTTCGCGGGGATTGCAATTGGGAAGGCTCAAGCTTTTCATATCAGGAATTTCAACAGCCAAATCCTCCTATTATCATTCATCCAGCTCATTTTGATTTAGAGCAGGGGTTCCGAATCGTTTTTCCCTCGCGTACCCATGAATAGTATTCATATTTACGCGTACCCCCAACTGTTATATCCCCCTCTCCAACCATTCGTCGATACAAAGAAGTTTTTATCAATAAGGCTTAAAATTGCTTAGGCAAGCTTAAAAGTCAAATTAACCGGATTAATAACATTTACAGGACTTAATTTTGATTTTATATTTTATTCCATTTCTTCAATACCAATTACGCGTATCCCAGATTGGAAATCTCTGATTTAGAGGATTTAGGGTCTCAATAGTCTCTGACCCGCATCCCCCAGCTGAGGCTATTTACACAGACGGCTCACATCTAGAAGGTGAAACAGATTGCGCTTTCTGTGTCATTCATTTCAACGTCCAAATTCATCAGTGGACGGCGAAACAAAGTCCTGTAGTCTCTAGAATGTATATAGCAGCCTTATGAAATTCCGTTTCGGAATGGGAATTATTAGAGATAAAGTTTGTGAAAATTCCTTAACTAAGATTAGTTAAGGAATTTTCACAAATTATCACTTAAAAATTTTCACTTATTTTCACTTAAAAATTTTCACAATTATTAAGGAAGGAGATAAGATTTTGTTTCAGTTCTGGACGTTCACAATTTTAGAAAATTAACTCAAAAATGTTCCTCCATTATTCTTGAAGTTTTAATTTATGATTTTCTGTAAGATTCAACAGTAATTTTTGAGTGTATCAAGGTGGCTGTATCTAAGGGTGTTCTCATATGAGGGGGATGACCCCAAAGGGAGACGACCTCCCCCCTCCGAATGTAGAAAGTTTTTTTTTTATTTTTTTGTAGATTCTATGCCTAGACAATAAGCTAAACCCATTCATGATGCTTTTTCATCATATTTCAAAAAATTTAATGCCTTGCGTCGCAAAGTGTTAAGGCGCAGACAACCTTGTTAAACAAGCTACTGAAAAAGGGACTCGCCTCTATCTTCAGGCTTCGAAATGTCATCTGAAGAAAGTCTCTCAATAAATGGCAACAAGACTGGAATTCAGGCGACACTGGGAGAGCTATCTTAATATGCTCCCTAAAGTCCCTTTAACCCAAGACTAATGGTCAAGAGAATCCATCCTTTCGTTTACGGCTTTATCATTCAGATATCTGCGCATGCGGGGAAAAGGGAGATCTTGTCATCTTACGTCGTCTTTTCATTTTACCAAACCAAGCTCAGAAAATACTCTACTTTGGTGGAAAAACTTACTTTTAAATAAACTATCAAGAGTAAAAATAACTAAATTGATATCTTTCCTCAATGATAATGAGGACCTCATGAAACAGCAACCGGACGCAACCTGTTCATCTGACAGCGACCCAGATTTCCCTCCTTAAGCAAGATCTCAGATTGATGGACCCCGAACCCTTTAGAGGTTCAATACCAAGAACCTTAATCAGTCCTTCTACGAGTTTTTAAAATCAGTGAACTTTTGGGGCCTGTCTTAAAATTATTTCTGCTTCACGAGGTTTTATTTTTACCAGTAAATAGTTCATTTTTCATTGCTTTTATAGTTCTTACTCGCATGCATTTCGTCCCTGTTTAAACACTGTTTGCCATCTTTTATTGTTCATTAAAGTTTCTACGCGCACCCATCCAAACTGTAAACCGAAGATTTTTATGTCTGAAGTCAGGGGTGTGTCGTAGTGTAATATAAAGTAAAGTGTTGGCGAAGAGGTAGCATACAGCTGCTTTTCGTGCCATCCCTGCAGGAAAAAGTCCACTGGGGTCATTTTTGTCCGAAATATAACATTTTCTTCTTTCGTCCGCTAATATATGCGTATTAGTCTTTTTGTAATAAATGTATGATGTTTTACAAATTTAAAGTTGGCACTTTCTCCTATATCGTTCCGTTTTCGAGATAGGAAAGGTGATCCCACAGTTTGCCACCAGGTTGCGCTCGAAGCGGTCTCATAGCGTAGTGCATAGCCACTTTACTGTACCTAGACACCATTTTTATGATTATAGATGTAGCCGTTCTGAAATTAAGGCGGAGGGTGTGTGTGTAAGAAACTTTATTGGGCACCCTGTTTATAGATAAGAGCCCAAGAAAGAGATCGACAGTGGATTTTTGGCTCATTGTAAAGTAAGGTTTGTAACGAAAATTCCGTTTGATTGAATCTCCATCTCATGGTCTAATCTGCACTTCTTCATATTGCCAAAGCATGCCATATCCGTTGAATGATTGAAAGAAGATAGTAAGATGGCTGCTAAAGAAGCGGCATTGAATTGCAAAGGTGATTGTTATTAATATGCACAGGCGACATGGCGTTCCTTGGTGATATGAAAGGGTATTGTCTGGTTGGTTTCGAAGCAAATAGGATCTTCGATATATGACGTTTTGCATTTTAAAGGAAGATCTTATGCGTTTTCTGGTGGATTTCGTGACATATAAAAATCCTGGGTAAAAAAGAAAACAAAAAGAAGAATAAGCTTAGAAAGGGAGAAAATGGATTATATAAAATTTATACATGGCTAAAATGTAAGTAAACAATACTTTTTATTCGTGCTATTCAAAATATAATTACTTCAACTTTCCCTTTCTCTTCTTAATGGCTGTTCCTATTAGCATCGCAAGCCTCTTCCATATAACGATACAGCAATTCTTTATTAATCGAATTTTTAATTTCTGGTATTCCCCTTTTCGAAGTCATAGAAAGTCCTGTCGCTTTTTTGGTGGTCTCTTTCAACGATTTCGCGTTTGCCACTGGTGACCAGCGTCGATTTATGAGAAATATTCTCAAACTGCTCATGGGACGGAATTATCTGAAATATCTTCAGAAAATCTAATATATTAAAATTCGAAGGTGAACAATGTATGTATCTATCAATGTCCGGCTATCTTCTCACGAACTAATGAATGCAACATCGCGCCGCAAGTACCAAAAGATGGAAAATATTCCAAGGAATCCATTTTCACCGTTGAAATTCCGAAATTATAATTAGTTAAAAAGATATTAATCAAAAAAGTTAAAATGAATGAATTCAACTTGCTGCCATCTATCGGCAGCACGTTGAATTCATTCACGGCGGATTCTTTCCCCCCTATTATTAGTTTTCACATCCGGTGTTGCATTATTTATTTATTTACTTAACGAAAGCTGGTTTGTATATTTGTGTCAAAGGTTCTTTTCTTTTTTAGCAACCTTCCGTGTTTTGATTTATAAACATCGGAAAAAATCGTTTTCTTGCTTTTTTGTTTTACGGTGTTTTATTTCGTAAAGTTACTGTTATATAAGTCATGTGCTGCTATCTATCGAGCAGAAATCACATTCGGTGTTCTTCCTTTATTTATTTATTTAACAGAAACTTGTATTTCTTTTTTGCAAGCTTCTGTGTTTTCATTTATTAACATCGAAAAAAATGGTTTGCTTGCATTTTTCCTTTCTTTTTTTGTATTTCGGTTTTTAATTTCGTAACGTTTGTTGGGAAAAATAAGTGATAATATTTGTTGAAAAAAACGGAGGCGGGCATATGAAAAAATATGGATCCCGCTGCCTCACTTAACTCCTCCAGGGAATATCACATTATTCGAGAAAACTCGTGCCACGCCGGGCCAAGCAGCTAGTATTAAATATAATCTTTGATCACATTTCAGCGGTTTTAAAGATTTTCAAGGAAAAGCTTAAATATAAAAATAAATATTTTTAAATATTTTTTTTGGATTTCGGAACAATAAAAAATGTCTATACCACTATTATTACATGTATTTTAAGTGCAATAATCTGACCAATCGTTTTGACGAACATACGAAAAACTGCTGATATTTCATCCATGAAAAAGGTTACTTTAGACAAACCTAAAATATTTTACTTTAGACATACCCAAAATATTTTTAAGTACACATTTTTAATGGTTCGAGGAAAAAAAGCAACATCAAAAAAGAGATCGATCGTATCGAAGCATTTTGATGTGTAATGGTAATTAAATATTCGGAAATAGATTTCATTTCTTAATTATAATATATTTGAAAAGCCTTGAATAAAATGTTTGCTGCAAAGGAGATAAAGAATATTGCAACATTAGACAGAAAAAAATGCAGATATTTCAGTATGAATGTTACCGAAACATTGAAACAATGAAAACAAGAAACAGCCATATTTTAGCAAACGTAAGGAATATTGCAACATACGAATGAAAAATGAAATTCAGCGCGAATATTACCGAAAGATGGAAACAGGTTGAAGACAAACAACGTATTTTTTTTTAAAAAAATGATTTTTTATTATATTTTTTTAAATTAAAATAATGATAAACAATTGATTTTAATGAATATGTTTCTAACTTTTTTTTCACAGAACTCTGCGATTCTGGCTACTTGGAATGCGCTAACCGTAACTGTTATAAGCCTGATCAGAAATGCAATGGAGTAGATGAATGCGGAGATGGCACTGACGAAGAAAATTGCAGTAAGTGTCTCTTGCTCTCCTACAGAAGTCTTTCAATCCGGGCAGTTTTTCAAATTATTTAGCAAAAATACGCTAACATAGCTTTTAATCATGAAACATCACCTGCTTTAAAGATTTCCACAATTTAAAAAGAAAGATATATTTTGCAAGGATATTATTTCCTATTAAAGTCCAGACAAATTAAACATTGCTCAGAATATTAAGCTCCAAAGAAAATGATGTGGGAAATATTTGGTCTTTAGTTTTCTAATAGAAATGCACTTTCTGTAATAAATAGTTGGGTAATAATTATTGATACAAAATCAGATTTGGATGCATTAGAGAGGAACAGAATAGTGTTTATTGCTAACAAGATAGTAACCCAGATCACGTTAATAGATGTTTTGAAAGTAAGTGAAAAAGTAAAATCTGAACAGAACCTTTGTTTATTCTATATTAACTTTTTTTGGAAAAGCAGTTTACACTTTCTATTAGGACGACCATGTTCACTATTTCCTTGGATCTTTGAGTTATAATCCGTCTTCATCGATCGATTTGAATCGATGTAACTTCGAGAAAATAACGCCATTACAACTTCATGCTCGTCTTTGAGAAAAGCACTGAGTTTGCAAAGAACTAAACAAGGCTATAAAATGCTGAATCAATCAACATATCAAGAAAAGCAAGGGCTCTGTTACAAGTGGCATTGTTGAAGGGAGGAATCCAATTCTTCACGCTCCATAAATTCTGTCGCTTTCGCTAAATGTACTTTCTCAAACGACAAAGAACATTGTTGCGTAATATTTTGTTTGAATTAGAACACAATGAATTACATAGTGAACTTGAGAATCGTCTGGAATAGAGATTTCCAGAATGGTGGCGAATAACGTGAAACCTTTGCTAAGTAGAGGCGGCGCCACCCTTGAACTCTAGGAAGATCGAGAAGAATCAAGAGACACCACCCTCTAATCCTCGCCAGTAAAGCGACGTATTCCCTGAACTCGACAAAGTTCGAGAACAATCAAAAGACATCACCCACTAAAAGACCACTCTAGAAAGATCAAGAAGAGACACCACTCTAGGAAGATCGAGAAGAATCAAGAGACACCACCCTCTAATCCTCGACAGTAAAGCGACGTATCCCCTGAACTCGAGAAAGGTCGAGAACAATCAAGTTGCACCACCCACTGGAAGACCACTCTAGAAAGATCAAGAAGGGAACTGCTCTAGGAAGACAGGAAGACAAGAGACACCACCCTCTCCTCATGTAAAGTGACGTAACCCCTGAACTCTAGAAAGGTCGCGAACAATCAAGGGCCACCACGCCCTGGAAGACCACTTTAGAAAGATGAAGAAGAGACACCACTCTAGAAAGGTCGCGAACAATCAAGGGGCACCACCCATTGGAAGACCACTCTAGAAAAACCAAGAAGAGACACCACTCTAGGAAGATCAGAAAGAATCAAGAGACACCAGCCTCTAACTACTTGCCAGTAAAGTGACATCCCTGAACTCCAGAAAGTGCCGAACATCAAGGGACACCACCCACTGGAAGACCATCTAGAAAGATCAAGAAGAGACACCACTTAGGAAGATCAGGAAGAATCAAGAGATACCACCCTCTAATCCCTCGACAGTAAAGCGACGTATCCCCTGAACTCTAGAAGGTCTGAACATCAGGGGCACCGCCCACTGGAAGACCACTCTAGAAAGACATAAGAAGAGACACCACTAAGGAGATCGAGAAGAATCAAAAGACACCACCCTATAATCCTCGACAGTAAAGGCGACGTATCCCTAACGACTCGAGAAAGGTCGAGAACAATCAAGAATCCACTGGAAGACCACTCTAGAAGATCAAGAAGATCACCACTCTAAAGAGATCAGGAAGAATCCAAGAGACACCACTCTCTATCCTCGCCATTAAAGCGACAGTGTTCCTGCAGGGTGAGAAGGTCAATCAGGGACACCAACTGGAAGACCTTCTAGAAAGGTCAAGAAGGAACACCACTCTAGGAAGATCAAGAAGAATCAAGGACACCACCCTCTAATCCTCAGGTAAAAGTGGCTAACCCCTGAACTCTAGAAGGTCGCAGACAATCAAGGGCCACCACTTGGAGAGACCACTTTAGAAAGATGAAGAAGAGACACCACTCTAGAAGTAAGACAATCAAGGGGCACCACCCATTTGGAAGACCTCTAGAAAAAACCAAGAAGAGACACCACTCTAGGAAGATCGAGAAGAATCAAGAGACACCAGCCTCTAATTCTGCTGCAGTAAGAGTGACGTATCCCTAGAACTCGAGAAAGGTCGCGAATCAAGGACACCACCCACTGGAAGACCATTAGAAGATCAAGAAGAGGCCCTCTAGGAAGATCAGGAAGAATCAAGAGATACCACCTCTAATCCTCGACAGTAAAGCGACGTATCCCCTGAACTCTAGAAAGGTCGCGAACAATCAAGGGGCACCGCCCACTGGAAGACCACTCTAGAAAGACCAAGAAGAGACACCACTCAAGGAAGATCGAGAAGAATCAAAAGACACCACCCTATATCCTGACGTAAAGCGACTATCCCAGACTCAGAGAAAGGTCGAGAACAATGCACCACCCACTGGAAGACCACTCTAGAAAGATCAAGAAGAGACACCACTCTAGGAAGATCGAGAAGAATCAAGAGATACCACCCTCTAATCCTCGACAATAAAGCGACGTATCCCCTGAACTCTAGAAAGGTCGCAAACAATCAAGGGACACCACCCACTGGAAGACCACTCTAGAAAGATCAAGAAGAGACACCACTCTAAGAAGATCGAGAAGAATCAAGAGACACCACTCTCTAATCCTCGCCATTAAAGCGACGTGTTCCCTGCAATTGAGAAAGGTCGCAAACAATCAAGGGACACCACCCACTGGAAGACCACTCTAGAAAGATCAAGAAGAGACACCACTCTAGGAAGATCGAGAAGAATCGGCACCACCCTCCAATCTCTGCCAGTAAGTAACCTGACTCTAGAAGGGTCACTTGAGAGCAATCCCAAGGGGCCACCACGCCCTGGAAGACCACTTTAGAAAGATGAGAGAAGAGGCCGACCACTCCTAGAAGGTCACCGAAAGACACAAGGGGCACCACCCAGTGGAAGACCCTCTAGAAAGGCAAGAAGGAGTACTCTAGGGAAGATCGAGAAGAGATCAAGGGGCACGCAGCCTCCTATTCTTGCCAGTAGGACGATCCCCTGAACTCAGAAGGTCCGAACAATCAAGGGACACCACACCACTGGAAGACCACTCTAGAAGATCAGAAGGAACCACTCTAGGAGATATGAGAAGAATCAGAGATACCACCCTCTAATCCTCGACAGTGAAGCGACGATCCTAGCTCTTAGAAGGTCGCGAGACAATCGGGCACCGCCACTGGAAGACCACTCTAGAAGAACCAGAGAAGAGACACCATAAGGAAGATCGGAAGAATCAAAGACACCACCCTATATCCTCGAGTAAACGCGCATCCCTGAAGACTCGAGAAGGTCGAGAACAATCAAAATTACACCACCCCTGGAAGACCACTCTAGAAGATCAAAGAAGAGACACCACTCTAGGAAGATCGAAGAAATCAGAGATGACCACCCTCTAATCCTCGACAATAAAGCGGACATGTCCTGAACTCTAGAGAGGTCGACTAACGTAGTCAAGGGACACCACCTGGAGACCCACAGAAATCAAGAGAGAGACACCACTCTAAGAAGATCAGAAAGAATCAGAGACACCACCCTCTAATCCTCGCCATTAAAGCGACGTATTCCCTGAACTCGAGGAAGGTCGAGAACAATCAAGAGACACCACCCACTAGCCCATTCAGTAAGGCAAATGAAGGAGATTGTACCCCGAGATATATAAAGGGGTGGAGATAAGAAAAAAAGGAAAGCTGAGAAGAATGTAACAAGAATCAAAGTGGCTTGTTGGGAGAAACCTTGAGTGGCCGATTTCTCTGAATAGCTTGATGGTGACGATGTTATCTAAGTGACGGTGGCTGCCTGGTAAATTAAAAGATTTTATTGAGACCATATATAGTGAGTGAAGAAGGCAATTAAGTGACTTGGTTTTATTACCTTGATTGGAAACTACAAGTGCATATATTTTAACGAATACTGGACTGGAGATTGCGTAACGCCGCCTGGTGAGTTTCAAATACATTTGATTACATCGAATCTATAGAGACAATTACAGACTATTGATTTGAGACTGTTTTAATTATTTTATATGTGATCCTACTCTTCCTGGGCTTATTTTATTTATTGCTAAATTTATAATTAAATATCTACACTGTAAATAAAGTTTAATGTTATATTTTTTAATTTAATTTTGTCTTTCTTTGTGTCGCATCCTGAATGTTAAATTGATTACATCATTAAAAATAATTATTAGACAAAGGTCGAACCTGGGATTACTAATTAGGTTAATTGCATTTAATAAACCTACTTGAATTAAACCTAAATCTAATCAAAACAATTGGAATCATAACAACATCATCTTTAAACTCTGTTCACAGTCTGGGCCAGGGTGACAAATTCTTGATGAAAAATATTGCACATGAAAATTACGATGAGTACGGTGTCTGCCCTGTGACATTTGAAACACTGCGTATGAATCATTCTCGCATCTACATAATATTTCCGAAACACGTTCAGTTTCACTGTAGTCGAATTTAAGGCAAGATTCGACTTCTCTTCTTTCTTCCACCTTTTTACTTTCTCGTATACGAAGTATACAAAGATAAAGTATTGTAATTGTCAAAAAATTCGAACTCGAGATTTTGACGAATCTCCTCGTTTTAGACCTCCCTGAGTCCAAAAAACACAATTTTAGAATTATGTCTGTGTGTGTGTCTGTGATTACGATAACTCGAAAACCATTAGAGCTACGGGGATGAAATTTGGTATCTGATCTTGACACATAATTTGTATGTTTCTATCAAATTTTGGACAAACTCCGTCTGTCTGTCCGCTTTCATGTGAACACTATAACTCAAAAACTTGAATAGCTAGATGGATAAATTTTGGTACACATTTTTATCATCATGAATGTAGGTCCGTATAAAATTTTGTCCAAATACGTCGAAGGGTTGATTGTCTGTCGGTCTGCATAATCGCATATTTTTAATCGCAATAATTTCTTAACAAAATTACTTAGATAAAGGAAATTTGGTACGTGGCCTTCTTACCTTAATTGTAGATTTGGGTCAAATTTTTGTGTGAATCGGTTAAAAAAATGCGTTCAAATTGCATAATTAATTTTTCTAATCCGATTCTCCATGCGCACGCGTACTGATCGCAATCTCTGTGCACGCAAAAGCTATTGAGCGAATTATGTTACTTTGTCCTTGAGCCGGAACCTAGCAGTGTGGGATAGATGCGTTTTAATCGGTACGCATCTCTTTGAATTTGGTTTTTTACCTAAATATTATACAATCACTATAATCTACAACAAAAAACCTTCTGATAGTCATTGGATTCCGAGTTACAGTAGGTTCGAATTTTTTTTATCCAAGCGGGGATGGGAAACAGCACCTTTTTGGGGAAGTATACAAGAAAGTTTAGGGGAGACCACTTCCGCTGGTTTGTTTATGATACAATATCAGACTACCATATAGGTGATCACACAAACACCATTGCAGCAACTCCGGTTGTTGGCCTGATGGTGTCAACTGGTACATTTCCTTATCAAGATTGCAAGTCACTATCTTTGCCACCACCAACTTGTGTATGCCAATTCCTTTAGAAAATACATGCGTATGCTTTCACTACAATTGTACAACTTTCAGTTTAACAAATCTTAATGAAAAAGCTTCTTAACTGCACGCCTTTTTTCCAGATATCCCAGTAATAATTGAACCTGAGGAATGTGGTGTCCAGGATATCACGCCAAAGACCATCTACGATCCCTCTTCTGACAGAATGGTTGGAGGAGAGCCGGCCATCCCAAACAGTTGGCCATGGCAAGTGTCTCTACAGAGCAGAGGCAGCCAGTTTAACGGTCATTTCTGTGGCGGATCACTCATTAACAACCAATGGGTTCTTACCGCCACGCACTGTGTTGTTGGGTAAGACAAGAAAATTAAATTTCTTGTGGAGTTCTTGAAAATATTTTCTTTTTGTATATAAAGTCATAATTTCTTAAAGTTTTCAAAACAGTTATATTTTTTCATTAAGTTACGGAAATATTATCGGTAAAAATCCATCCGAAGGTTCTAAGCTTATTAAACGAATTCGTCTCGAGGGAGATGCTCAACTACCACCACAAATAGTCGAAATACTACTGAGTCAAAAAAGTTTCTGAACTCGGAAGATTGATTACAGGTCAGATTCTGTTTATTCTGTGTTTCCTTCGAAGTAACTACCCTGTGCAACCATTTGCCATCGTTCATATAAAGTGGCAAATGCGAACTACAGTCCTCTTTTCGCCGCATCCTCCAATGCATCCTTTGCTGCTCGCTGAATTTCTTCTTAACTTGAGAGTCGTCCCTCTTAACCCGGGAGGACGCGCAGGGGTCATTTTATGACCCCAAGCCCTAGGAAAACTCAGATTCCTAGAAAACTAGCTACCTGTTCATTCCTTCCTTATAAGTATCTGAGTTTGTCACCCCCTCTGCCGTTTCTGAGTATTTAGAAAGTATTTCCGGAATTATTTCGTCACCTAATAGACGTTTGGTCAGTTACTGGGGTTATTAAATGACCCCGCGCGTGTTTCCGCTTGTTCCACAGACTAGGTATTTCGCGTAGCTGATACGGTCAGCTCGTTTTTCTCCTTGCCGAATTGAAGTATTTAACAGTTTCTCACAATGCCGATTCCATACGAAAAAGAAATGGAGCGTTTACTTAAACTTCTTGCTGAAGTTGAAACTACTCAAGATCCATACTTTGACAGTGAAGACGATGGACCTGAGGATGTTTTAGAAGAGATATTTTCAGATCATGAAAGTCTCTGTGGACATGATACAGAATCGAAAGAGGACGGAGATTATGGAAATTGTTTTCATCAAAAGAGGGCATTGAGTAGAGAAAAAAAATGTAGGCAAAATATTGTGTCGTGCTTACCTGGAACAAAAGGATCCGCGAAAGATGTGACAAGCCCTGTGAAGAGTTGGGAGTTATTCATCAACGATAACATGATACATTTGATTGTAGAGTGAACAAATATATTCATCGAGAAATGCACACCACACTTTTCACGTGAAAGAGATGAGCGCAAAATGAACCTCTAGAAATCCGTGCTTTATTAGTGTATAATAATGGAGTAGATTTAATTTGTACTAAGCACTTTATTCTTAATGTCTAAAAGTCAAAAGTGTTATTTTTCCAACTAAAAATGTAATGATTTTAACAGCACAGGGTTGAATTTTAGTTTTGGATCATTCTTTGACCCCCCGCGCGTGTTAGCGTTCGCTAAGGAGGCGCGCGTTCTTTCCGGTAAAGCAAGTTTTTCATCCCAGGGGAAGGTCACATGTTGAGAGATGAGAAGAATAAGCTGGTTGCATCCTTCAATGCATTCTTTCCTGCTCGCTGCATTTCTTCGGAACTTGAGAGTCGTTCCCTTAAGCAAATTCTTCATCCCAGGAAAAGGTCACATGGGGCGAGATGAGGGGGATAAGCTGGTTGTGGCAGAACTTTAATGTGATGTTTTGACAGGTAACATGACATCAGGGGGATTTGTGAGCCGATGCTTTAACGTAATGGAGCATCCATGACTTGGCTTTACCCACGACCGGAAGTTTCGAAAATCACGATCGCCGTTCTTGCTCTGCAGGTATTTGAACTGTATGAAACCTGATCTGACATGTATTGAACGGAAGTAATCGCTATAGCGAGACTTTTTTGCAACGATATCCGCACTTTTTTTAAACGCTTTTACTAAGTTCGAAATGTTTCATGTTTGTATGTATGTAAGGTTGAAATTTTGTAATCGATTTTTCACTCAGTTCTTAATCCACTAGAGTTCTGAAATTAGGTTTCAGTGGCGCCATCTATAGTATTTTTGAGAACTAAAAGACTTTAGACAGTAATTTAAATGTTTCAATAAAAATAGAAATAAGTATATCCTATTATAGATCTTTTTAAAGAAATTATTGCCGGAATTAGTTGAAGAAAAATGGATTTAAGTTCGAAATATTTTTTGAAAGGTCAGAATTTTGTGATCGATTTTTCATTCACTTTATGCTCTAGAGTTGTGGAATTTTGTATATTCATTGGGTCTTGTGATGACAATGCAATATTCCAGTAATTTTAGAGCTCTTTTCAATAAAATAACTGTTGGAATTAGTTCATGAAAAATTGATTCTAAGATCCCAAAATATTTATAATACTGAATTATGACATAAATTAAAGACTGAAAACTAGAAAATAATAGATATAAAGAACTTTAAAAAAACACGTTTTTACCAATGCATTAAAAAAGAAAATAATAATTTTTTTCTCAAAAATCTGGGGGTAAAAAAAATTGTAAAAGCGTGAGGCGCTGAAAACAAAGGGAGAAAGATATAAAACCATCGCCTCACGCTTGTACGATTTTTGTTTTGACCTCCAGATTTTTGAGAAAAAGTTATTTATTTTCTTTTTTAAAGCATTGGCAAAAGCGTTTTATTTTTAAATTTTTTTTATATTTATTTCTTTTAAATTTTCCCAAGAAGATCGGTGATTAATTTTAGAATGCTAATATTAAAATTAATGGGTATTAAAAATCAAGCTCATTGTACCCGAACTCGCCGGTGCGAATATTTAGCCAGAAGGAGTAGCAACTTTAATAAAGAATGTAAGAGTAGCTTATAGAAAGAGTTTTGAATTCGCTGACACTGAAAACATTTCAGGAGAAGACACAGCAATTAGATACAACTTAGTTGTTATGTAAAGATTCTTGGCAGCTACCAGCTGCTCTAGCACTTTGAATCACTTCAAGCAGACACATCATTTAAAATACTTGGTTTATTTGACGCAAGCACAAAACATGAACACATAAGACACCACACAGTGAAAACGTTACAATTCCTTTTAAAACATACATCAACGCTGCCGAACTACCTACTAGGGTGGATCGAAAAGTATAGGAAAAAAAATTTTTTTTGAAATTCTTTTTGACATGGGGCGGTAAAGTTGTGTCTTAAGTATATTAGTTCATATAATTTTTTTTATTGAAATTCATTTATATCTTCCGGTGCCCCAAGCGCCTCAAAAATAGTTAAAAATTGAATTTTTTATGAAAATTTACAATTTTTTTGTTTTGTTTTGAAATTATTTTTGGCATGGGGTGGGAAAGTTGTGTCTTAGGTATATCAGTTTACATATATTTTTTTATTGAAATCCATTCATATCTTCCAGTGCCCCAAGTGCCCCAAAAATAGTTAAAAATGACATTTTTGGGGGGAAATTTATAAAAAAATGTTTTCAAAATTTCCTTTAGCGCCGGGTAAGAAAGTTTTGTTTTGGGTATATTAGTTTACGTTTTTTTTATTATTATTAAAGTTCATTCATATCTTCTGGTGGCCTTAAAGCCCCCCAAAAAGATAAAAATGCCAATTTTTATCTTTTTGGGGGGCTTTAAGGCCACCAGAAAAGATAAAAATTGGCATTTTTACAAATATCTATTAAAAATTGTGAATTAATGAAGAATATTTGAAAAATTGGCAGATTATTCAAGTATTAAAGTGCAAACTTATAAATAATTATAATTTTACAATAATACATGAAGTATAAATTTAATAGTCAAAGCAATAAATCACACAACTTATAAAAAGTGAACTTAATCATAGATTTTTTAATTCTATTAGTTTGAAGATTTACATATTTCTGAAGGATGTAATCCTTCTTGGTATTATAATGCTTGATAAGACTTTTTGATTGTATCCTATTTAATATGAAGCCGTGTCTCTTCTCTTCTCCATATACACTTTCGGACGCTTCAGACACTATGCGAAAACATCTTTTTACAGCTTGGGTATGGCATGGATATTTTGACCGTTTCTCCGTCTAACTTTTACCATGTCCTCTATTTCTTTAAATGGCACGTTCATCAAAAGAGGTGGTTCAAATGTCCAAGTCGTTGCCAGTTAATAAGTGCAAAAAATCCTTTGCTTTAAGGTCTATTTTTGGTACTTGAAAAATTCTTATTCTGATGATCCTCTGTTTTCATTTCTAGCACAAATTAGTTTTCGTAGTGCTAAAGACCTTATATCCTCTCTGTTATCTGTGAGAATTGACAATAGCAAATTTTCTGGATGACAAAAGAAGCTATTTTGTTGAATAAAAGTGTGTACTATATTTCTTAAATTGGGTTCCAAATATCTAAAAAATGAAATAAGTCTCCAAATATGCAGCGCTCCTTCTGTTATGGAGGGCTTTGTCTTGACATGGAACCATACAGGTTGCGTATACCTTCATAATATATGTTGCAAGAATAATAAGATTGTCAGATGGTTTTTCTGTGACCACATACAACCTTAAAATTCTACCTGCAATTGTTAACCACCTTGAGTGAACAACTGGACCAAGCTTTCTTAATGTCAGGTCAGAATAACATTCACCGCGTGATATCGGTAGGCAAATATCATATAGATATTGTTGATCATTGCTGAGAGCCATTCCATCTTTATTATGTGGCATATTCTCCATACGTATTGAAGAAAAAGGAGCTACAGGTAGCTCCTCGTAGGTTTTGATTGCTTTACCAAGTGGTTGACAAAATTTTTTAGGACCAGTTGTTGCACCATCCAAAGAATTTAGTACATGACGGATAACTCATTTGTTTGAAGCAAACAAATTCACCATTGTAATGGTCTATTGAGGTCAGTTCCATTAAGCGAATAATACCTCCCTTGTACCCAGTATTAACATTTGTTCCATCGCATCCAATTACTGTTAGCCCATTTAATCGCGTATTATGTGTTCCAAAAAATTGAGTATTGCTTCTTTTATGGTCTTAGCTCCTCCTGTTGCAGCAGTAACATGTCCGATATACACAGGTACGTTCGTTCACAAGAGTATAATGCTCCTCGTTCGTGGGCTTTGAGTAGTACTTTGTGTCCTTCTTAATTAGCACTTTTGTGTTGTCTTTTCTCCCATCGAAATATAATCTGGTTAAAAGAGACTGTTAACTTAGTAGACTTTGCAACTGCATTTTAAAGCTTTTTACGCTGTCTACGAATTTTATTGCGATCTACCACATGCGAAGCCTCTCCTTCGTGTATAATTCCAATGTCTTGTAGAACAGCACTGGTAAATGAAGTAGCTCTTCTATCTGAAATTCCGTATCAATCACATTCCATTGCTAAGGTAGGGAAATCTAAACGATTTTATGATTGATATTCCAAGGCAATTACATCCGTATCTGTATACAAGGACGAAGACATAGTATTGAGCTCAAGTAGCTCCATTGATTGAGCATGAGCAGCATCAGCATCAGTTTGAACTATTTTATGTTTTATTCTTTTGTCTTCCATCTGTTTTCTTTTTCCTTTTCTCTTTTTTTCAGTAGCAAATACTTTCACTTCTCCAATAACCATTTTTATTTCTAATATTCGATCTTTTATAAACAATCGCTCAGCAAGTGGAATTTTCATATCTTTTTGGAATTTATATGTACACTTGCAAAATGTGATATCGAACAAACTCGATATTTTTTCAGTACGATAATTTTCCAGTTATTGTTGGTATTTTTTACCATTCCTTCGCCCTCTCCTCTACGTTTCTCTCTGTAAAATCGTTTCTTTAACACGTTTTTAATTTTTAATTTTCAATTCAAAATTTGCATAAAAACGTCTTTTTGCAAATATTTAAGCGTCCTGGGGCACCGGAAGATATTAAACAAAGTTGAAAAAATTTTGCATATATGCTAGTACACTTAAAAGACAACTTTTGCACCCTATGCCGATTATTTTATCCACACTTTGATTTTTCGATCCACCCTACTACCCACGTCATTCATTACTCAGTTCATTGCGGTTACTTTTCGGATTTCTGCTTGATTGCTTGCGCAACATTAGTAATAGTTGTTCATGGTTTCACAGAAAAATCGTTATCCGAACCGGCTCCCCACTTTCAGTTCGGTTAACCGGGGATGTGCTGTATATAAAAGAAGACCACAAGCAATTTTTATTTCTCTAAGTGTTTTGTATGTCTTCATCGACATCTGATATTCAATTTCATTTGTATATCTTCGCAGGAAACCTGATCCTGGGGACATCAAGATAGTTTTAGGAGCTCACGGCAAGTACACAAAAACTCCTTATGATCGGGTTCGATACAGCGCCAGAGTGATCTCTTATCCAGATCTTGAAGGAGAGAGCGTAAGTGGATCATATGGCATTCTTTGCAAAAATGCCAATTGTATCGAAACTTCTGGTTATTTTCTGATCGCAATGTCACCAATTAACAGCAAATAATCCCTATTGCCACAAGAAATTTTACTGTATCTCCACGGCATTATCATATATTCTGAATGCCGTGCAATATTGTGAAGATATCGTAAGAATAATGTAGCTCAGTTAAAAAAATCTGCAGAAAATTTTTTTTGAAGTGTTCTTAAAGATTTCTACAGATTTTTTAAAGACAGAAAAAATCTGCATTTTTTCTTCAATTTAATCTGCAAAAAAATTTCTTTATTATATTTTTCTCTAAATATATCCTGTAGATTTTTAAGACTTTGCAGTTATTTAGCAGATTTTCACAAAATCATTAAACTTGACCAATATCTGTTGATTTTTTGAAGATTTAATTGCAATTTCATAATATCTGCATTTCTCTAAATACATATCTTGCACCATATTCTCTAATATTGCAGCTTTATTTTCCAAAGTATATAAAACAAAATTGAATGTAATTATCATTATTGTTTAATTCTACAGCAGACAGGAGTTTAAAAAAATTTCCCAATCAAAAATTGCCTTAGGCACTAATTTTTTTAAATATACCACTGAAAAAATGAATTCTAAATTAATCTTTAAAGTAAATATTTAAGGTTTTACCATTTTAAACTTTTCCCCCATAATTTAATTAATTTCCAATTAGTTTTCCAACTGTCTTTATGACTAGCTATTTTCCTCCAAAAAGAAGGGAAAAGTGGAACTTTCACCCTTTGGATGGAGAGAAGGTTTACCAGAAGATGGAAGGTGAAAACGAATTTATTGAAACAGAGAATCTAAATTATTGAACAAAAATATTGCTAATCTCATCTGTTACTCATCTCTACGACTTTGAAACACGTATTCTGACCTTGGTTGATTTTTACACCACTGGATGACGCCACGAGAGCTATGGTGACCCTAAAACTCAAATAGATTAATTTATATTCCATCTCGTGTATTCCGGCGCGGTGTTGTGGTTAACGTTCCTGCCTGCCGACTATAGGAACGCGGGTTCGAACCTCGGACAGGATGAGTTTGAAGCTTTGTCACAAACTGAATCGGCATTGTACAAGTAAGTTGAATCACAAATGAGGTTAATTAAATTAGTAATTACATTAAATGAAATTAATAATTAAACCTTGACTGTAGAAAAATATGCAGAAAATCTGAGGTATTAGGAACATATTTTTTTTCAGATATTCTGCATTTTTTTCTGCAGAAAATCTGAAGAAAACATGTCCCAAATACCTTCAGATTTTCTGCAGACTTTTTGCAGATATTTTTTACCTGGGAGATTATTTTGTGAAAAACTATATGGCCAAAAGTATCCGGATACTTTCAGATTTTCACATTTTTTAGCATTGCTCCGGAAAGGATTGACTGACTGCCCTTAAGCTTCGACCATGTAAAGAATAGACTGCAATTCACATTTTAAATTGCAGATTCGGTCCTGAGGGCAATTAGGGGACCGTCTACAAACTGATGAAGACAAAACACTTTTTGGCCCACTCCGCTTTACAGAATACTGATAACAAGATGAAACTTTCAGAAATAGTTATGTTTAATGTGCATAATATTTACAGGAATTTTCGTAAACTCAGCATAAATATTTGGGAAGATATAAAGGTTTTCTTAAAAATTCCCAAATTTTCCCGCCTGTATTTTGCTTATAACATACAGAGTTTTCTGTTATATTATACGAAACTTACAGAACAAATGACAATATATTAGAGAAGCATTTTTTTAAAAATTTGTCAGCAACATATTGAATATTACAGGAAATATGATCATTTTTAGTAATTAATGTTTTAGTGCGCATGCGCGAAAAATAGACTAATTTTTCTTTCTCAACTTTAAATCCAGATATATAGGGCAACTTATATAAGAAATTCAGTTCAACATCCTTAGTATTCCGAAAGATATGGGCATTATTACAACGAGTAGAATTTTTGCTCCTATCACCATATAGTGTATTAGGTATATTTAGTGTCAATTTAATTCATTCAATTCAAAAATATATCAGGTCATCACAGGACATCGGTCCTTTGTGTTGTATCTCTAATGCCTCGGTTTATGTTCATAGGATCATTGCGTCTGCAGAGATAAAGAGGATCCTGCAAACTAAAGAACATATTGTCCTATGAGAAAAACCTTTAATTTCATCAAGCCGAGTGTTGGAAACTGAAGAAGCTGGTGCGAAAATATTGTTCTTAACAAAGTACACGAATTTTGAACATTATAAAGACTTTTATATTATACATCTCTATGAACGGAGGGATGATATTATCTTCGACTAAGGATGATTTTATTCGCATCCATTAGCCATTAAGACATTTACTGTGCACTTTTCCCGTATATTTTGCGTGTAAATATTTGTTTATATTTTCAGCTTTCCATCTGTGATTCTTTCTTTACACCGAGAGGGAATTGTTTAACCGTAAATACTATCAGGTTGGCTCCCTCCTGATGAATTAATAATAATTAAAAGTAAATACCGAATTCAGGCATGAAACATAAGTATTTGAAATCCAGACTGTAAATGAATGAATAATTATTCACTTTCCTTAGTTCCATTCACGATTTGTCTTTTAAAGTGTAAGGCAAGATTTGATCCCGGCCCAAGCCGAAAAAACTCGAGAAGCAGACGAGCTGCCATGAAGGAACCCATCCAGCTAGAGGGCCTCGAAGCAAACCACAGACTGTCAAAAGGGAAGAAAACGAGGATCAGCAGCAGGCTCTTTCACATCAAAGTCCTGAGAGTATCAAACAAAAAAAAAGTCAATTTCTATACCAAATTGACTTTAGATACATTAGTCCCGTTTATTAGTTTAGTTACATTAAAGTACCGTTTTTGAAGCAACACGAGGGTTAGAAAACAGTCCAAAAACGGTAAAATTGAAGATCTACTCTGACCCACCCAACGGTCAAAAGGTCATCAACCCAACCGGCCTCGTAGAACTTGTGAAGAGATACGACAAAGTTCCAATACATCAAACAGATTAAAAGAGAATTTACACGAAACAAGCAAAAAGAATAGCTTATGATATGCGAAAAAAGCAGAGACTTTTAGTCGGGGACTTTTGAGATATTATTTAGAATGTCATAAAGAAGCTTTCTGTGAAATAAAAACCTTGGGATAAATTTTTTCGGAAGAAAAATACTAAAGTTGCTGGACTGTATGCTTAGGAAATGTAACCGACCTAATCGCCAGTCATACCCACTAGTGGAGCTAAGTTAAAAGCTAGAACTCGCCATTAATAAAATAATATATTAATATAAAAGCTGTAGCTCGCCATTAATAAAATAATATATTAATATAAAAGCTATAGCTCGCCATTAATAAAATAATATATTAATATAAAAGCTATAGCTCGCCATTAATAAAATAATATATTAATATAAAAGCTATAGCTCGCCATTCTATTGGCCAATTGGTCTCGTTTGACTCGAAATTCCAGTGCATCCACATGTTGTTCTCCAGTTACAAAGGAAAGTCCTCAAAAGTTTTCAAGTCCTTCAGAAATGTTGCTTGCACTTAAGAAACAAACAACGAATTTAGTTAACCCTTTAAAGGGTATAGTAAAATAGCTTTCAGATTAAGATTCATTTAAGAAAAGAAATTCATTTGCGTATTCGATGACATTCATTTTTTGTTAATTAATTTTGCTATTTATTAATTAATCATCAAATCCAGAAACTTCGTTATGGTTTGACAAAAGAAACTGGAATATCTAGGATTTTGTTTCATCAAAAAATTTGGCGAGAACTTATGCCAACCTTAAAAAATGCATTTAAAAACTGATGAAGTTGGTGGTAAGTATACTTACCACGGCCTTATAAAGGGTTAAAACACTCTCTTTTGTACTCCTTCCGTGCACAAAGCCTCTTGGCATCTTTGAAGATTTGATGAGCGACTTTTCCAATACTATATCACTTGAGATTCCACTAAAAATTTTTCTGATCGCTTAAGAGTGAAGAAATCCTCAGAAATTTTTTTAAAGATGTGTGCCTCTATACCTTGTGGCTTTCAAACTAATCTTAACATTAAAATACTAAAAAACACTATTTATTCTCAAATTAATAGAATAAAAAATATTTATAATAATTATTAAACTTCCGTCACAGCTTTTCATAATTTAAATAATAATTTAAAAGAAAACGGCTACCCAAGTAATTTCTTTAACTATAATAACTGAATTAAAAAAGGATTGAAGAGCTTCTAAATTTTTGTTAATTTAGTTCGAATTTTTCTCAACAGATGGAGCTAGGTTTGCTAGCTTCTAGACTTAATATCCTTTGTTTCTGATTTGCTACGATGGCGTTGTTTTCACTGGTATTTTTGGCAGAAAGTAAAGTTAATTTTATCTTCTTTTTCTTTATTGGATTTGTTAAAGAAGACTTTCTGAAGTTTTTCTTATTTAAGAAAGGTTTTCTCCTACATTATTTCAATTATTGGATAAATTCAGGCCAGAGAGGGAATATTATCTGTTTATTAAGTCATTCCCTTGACAGAAAATGTATCCATTTCAGAACTCCGATGGCGAGTGGCACTTTGAAAAAGTTCGCCATTCGAGTTCTATTTCATTTTGTTCCATTTTATTTGTTTAATCTTAATGTGTTATAAATTTTATTGAAGCATGATTTTTATTGTTTTATTATATCCTAATTGGTTAGTTGATTATATACAATATCGTTAATGCAATAACTGGATGCTGTTGCTTTGCGCGCAAAATGCATATTGCTATTGATATTGTTTACTTCTTCCGGTTCTTCTGTAATTTCTTTATTGTATAATTAAAATATCTTTCTTTTGTATGTTACTGGAAGTTGCTACATTTTTGCGCCATTCTGTTAAATGCGAAATTTAAATTTTAATATCCCATGTTAAATTATTTCACTTGTAACTGCCTCTATTGTGTTTGCCAAATTTTCCATGTCTTGTACAAACATCTGGTCACTTTTGGCATACAAAAAAAATGTAGCATGAAAATACGGAATCATCCTCTTTATTGCAGACAAGTGTGCCGTCCATTCCCCATTCTCTCTGTTTAAATTAACTTATTGATGATAAACATCATGTCCAAATACTGAACCCATAATTTTGAAGTTCGGCCTCTCTCTTTTAATTGGAAACATTTATTTTGATACTTCTTTTTAGCATCATTTAGGATTCTTAGCTCTTCCATTGTTGAAAATGAAGGCGTTGCTTCATGCAAGTTATTAGGGTAAGGGTCCATGAATTGTTGTTCCTCACTAGAATATTAATTTCACTGGAAATTATTTTAGACAGGGCTATTAGAAGAAGGGTACGGCCTCTGACAGCCATGATGAAACCATTCGATCCAAGGAAGGACATGCACATTTGAAAACCTTCGAGTCTCACCACTATTTTGGAGACCCCATTGTTTTCAGCGGACAAAGCAACGATTTCAATTGCTTTGATGTAAAGGCGTTGACCAAATGATATAACGCAAGTAGCGTGGCCATAATTGAAACTATCTTCGAGAACATATAACAATTTGGATTAAATGGTATTGTAATCATTTGCACGACTGTTTATGAAATGTAGGTACATGATGCGTGATTTGAAGTGCTCTTTATGTTGTGTAAGCAGCTCCATGAATCCATTCCATTCAGGAATTTGCAGTACTTCCTTATATTTAACTTAACTCCACAAGACATCTGAATTCCGCAGACTGGTTATAATTGTTGGGCTGCAATCATGTTGTTCCACAATAATCTTTTTCAATCCTTGGAGACCCCGATTACTGCAAATTTCGAACGGCACTAGCTCTGAGGCACTTGATATCTCTTTAAGCCTTGATACAGTTTGTAAAATCATTTACTTTATCATGTGGAACAACTATTCGGATTATTCCCAATGAATGTATTGTATTCAAACCGTCAATTGTTGAAACATTATGACAAACGAGATAGAATGAATGTAATTATTTATCAGTCTTTACTTCCATATCTGTATACAATTTTTTATATCTTTAAATATATTAGTTTTATTAATAACCTATAATAAATACAATAGGAAAAAAGTATATCTTAGAGTGTTTTTCTTTAACAAAAGCCCCTTCTAGCTTGCAAAATACTCATCATATCAATGTAGTTCCTGTTTCATTCAATTCAGCGTTAAAAATACATATAAAACAAAACCCCATTGCCCATATTGCTCGGATACAATTTTCTCCCCCCCCCACTTCGTCCCCCGAAAAAGAAACATGAGAAGCGCACAGCAGAATGTCGAGGACTTCTCAGATGGTATTAAGAATGAGATGATAAAGTCTCAACCTAAAGAAAAAGAACCTGGTTTATAATTATTCAGAAGAAAATGACCAGATAGCGACGATACAGTTTTATTTCCATCTCTCCCCTAAAAATATGAAAAGCTT
>BGPR01000655.1:127514-167204 GCA_013235015.1 Araneus ventricosus | reverse complement strand
AACGACAGAAAAGCACACGTTTAGTCAAAGAAAGTTGTTTCATTATGTACATAATATACAAACTCACTAACCACGAATAAACTTTTTTATGAAACAGGAACGACAGAAAAGCATACGTTTAGTCAAAGAAAGTTGTTTCATTATGCACATAATATACAAACTAACCACTAATGAGTAACAAGTAACATATTTGAGGAGTTGAGCAGATGCATGTCAAACTGCACGACAGTACCACAGTAATTGTTCAATAGGGTGGGTGTATTGTCACACAACATTGCCAGAAATAAAACACACTGTCAGCCATGGGGCACTGGCAGGATTAAATTGTTCGGCAACTTCAGTGAGATCATCTGACCGTCTTGATCCAGGCCAACTTCCAGCTCAGGAAGTGTTGTGGAAGGCACTCGAAGTTTTTCCGGAGGTACATAATCTAACAGCTTTCTTTTACTTGCCGTTTACTCTTTTGATGTCCTTGTTTAATCAAAATTTTTGTGAGCAGTGTAATTTGTAATAGTAACAAATTATTGATTTGGAATATAACAAATGCATTCTGAAAATTTCCCTAAATTTTATTTTAGATCTTAAAATATGATAAAACTCATGACATCACTCTTATCAAGCTAAACGCTCCGGTGACCTTCAACAAAGGAGTTCAACCAGCTTGTTTGCCTAAACTAGGATGGACAGCTGAACCTGGTTGGCACTGCTATGCGACAGGATGGGGAGAAAGCAGAGGTAAGAACCATTTAGGGAAATTCCAAAGGAGAAATTAGGGAGAGAAAAGGTTTCTAGATTCAAAGAATGTTTTAAATTGAATAAAAGGGTTCAGTAGAACATAGAGAATAATTTTTATTTTCAATTGTCCTCGTTGTTCTAATTTTTAGTTCAAAATAAGTAATGTCATTCCACTTTCAAGGAATTTGCTCTAGACAATTTTCAAGGCAATTTTATACGTAGTTAGATATTACATATATATATATATATATAAACCGAAACATTAGAAAGAACCTTCGAAAGTTAGGCTTAACATAAAAAAATTTGGAAAAGAGTTCTCTGACTATTACTTACCAAAAAAATGGTGAGCAGTGTCTTTCTGTTTGTATAAATCTCCAAAAAATTAAATAGAATGCAAACATTATTTTCCATAACTGATAAAACACTTATAATCATACGGAAAAGGAAATTTAATAAAACTCAAATTTCCTTAGCAATTCAGCCATTCCTTGCTTTATCGACACGTTCGGAGAATTTCAGCTGATTTCTATTTTCATTGATCCAATGAAGTGGATTCATTCTCACATGTTATGTGCCAAAATGGGCAGTTCCAATTACATTTTGGAATCCGCTGTGCATTATGCAGGAAGTAAAAGTACTTGACGCCACAGCAGAGCGAAAGACAATATACAATTAGATGACGTATGCAGTGACGTTCATCACTTAAACGAGGCGTCACTTGAATTGCTCCATTCTAAGAAACGATTTAATCCATAGGTGTATTTATAATCGGAGATAATTCCGTCAACCTGAAAATTGAATTATCAGTGGAAAACACATTGAAAAGTTGCAACGCAATGACGACTTTTGAAATAAAAATTACTGAATTATAGAACAAGATGTCTTCTATTTCTCTATACTATAACTGCTGAAATTGGTTGATTTAATAATTGTATGGGGTTCTGATGGCCACTGGCCTTCCTTTTCTCAACTCCTTATTTAAAAAATATGAAATACAAAAGCAATTTATTTTGTATACGTAAATAAAATTTAACCCTAAAAGCTACTCTCATGTATAGATAATATCGCGGAATCAAGCGGTCATATCAAGACCAAAGAAAGGGAGACCTCAGATTATTCCATTGGGCGTGGATAGAGAGGTGGACAAGGATCGTTTGCTTAAGGTTTGCAGGTGTGTAGTGGAGGCGGAACGCAGTTCCGGCACTGGTTTTTTTTCAGGAGAAATAAATAAGAAAAAATTGTCAAAACATCTTTACAACAGCGCGATTTTTGCCACCCAGGTTGGAGCATTCCGGCACTGCTTAGTTTGCTACACCACTGCTTAAGGGACTCGCTTCCAAAAATCATCACCTTTGTGACCTAAATCGACCTCTCTTTGAAGTTTGTTTTTCCACAGAAGCTCGTAAAGGCACTAACTGGGTTCTGTCTTTAGATCCAAGAATCTACAGAAGGGTGTTTGATGAGCCGGGACTCTACTTTGAGTGGTCAAGATATAAATTTGATAACTTCTTCGGTGTAAAACAGTTTCGTTATTGCGGGCGATTTTGTCACACTAAGAAGGGATGTTCGAGAGTAAAGGACGTTATCTGTAACAACTGTAGTATGGGAGTCTAGGTCCCGTGTGTGGTGATACGAAGTCAGAGGAAAGGCACGTTTTTGTATTTTATAAATTTAATGATGACGACACAAACAGATAATATGGCACAAACATTTAAATAGAAAACAGATATAAGCGAAAGAATTAGGAGGGCGGCCTTTGCCCTGTACATCAAGTCATGTCAAATCATCGCAGGCAGTTTTGGCGTTGCGTTCCGTCGTTCGCCATCGCACAACAATGTCTATCACTAGCAAGAGCAAGATCATGTGACGTGACATCAGCTGGTAGAGAGAAAGTGTACGAGCGCCTCCTGGCGGGATACCACACAACTGTGGTTGTGATCACCCAACAGAAATATATAAAACTGTTAGTTGCATAAATTGTTCCGAGTTGAACCAGAGGTTTGGGACTGATTACGATGTTTGTCATCACTTTTACAATAAATCTGTCCGTAGTACTTATTTGAAGCAAAATGCCAATCTGGTTCGGCTCATAGACTACAGCGTGTCCTAAGGTTCTACAGATAAATGTTAATCACTCCCGAGCTGCGCATAGTTCTGCTTTTGCGACCGCTGAGGACTTGAATATTGATTTTCTTTGTATACAGGATGCTTATTCATTTGAGGGGAACCACGAGGAGGTCCCATTTTGCCTTGAGAAGAAGCAATTGCGTTATTTATTGTAATAACTAACTTCATTTGTAATAACTTCAATGCCAGACCAGAAATTCGAGGTTATGGCTTTGAGGACCACCGTGGTAGGGTTATTTTAGATTTTGTTTCAACCTATAACTTAACAATTTGTTATCAACCAGAAAAACGTCCCACTTTTGTTTCCACTAATAAATCAGGTTTCCCAGATTTAACTTTAATGTCTAGTTCATATTTTCACTATTTGGAATCTTGGTTAATACTTGACAAAGAGTCCTTGAGCGGTCATAGGTATGTCTGTGCGCGGTTTAGTGGTGATTTTCAACATTCGAATGATTTCTTTTTTAAATTAAAATTTGGTATTAAAACGTTTTTACTTAACTTTCGTAAAAATTTAAATCATTTAGTCCTTATTAAGGACATCTCATACAATAGCCGATATTGATTTTTTTTGTTATGAAAACTTAATTCAATAGTTTGTAATTCAGCATTCGGATCTTTAAGGAAAAAACCAGCAGGCAATTTTAAGGAATTTAAATTTTGCAACGAGGAATTGAGAATAAAAATAAATAGTGTCGCAGCTTTATAAAAGAAATTTAAAAAGAACAGTCGGAACTGAAGAGACTTGTTAATTACACTACAAGAAAAGCATGGGAGGATTTCTGTACCATCTATAATAAAAAATTCGGATTAACTTTTAAAATAGCATTCCAAAAATTAAAAAGACAAGCAAACATAAACATCCCTAATAATAATGTACCAACTATATAAGATAGAGTTAACTTTATGCTTAATCATTTGTTTCCTCATAAAGATGTGAACTTCTTATCTGATATTGGTTTTCCATCCCAACCTCTTCAAGAAGTGTCTATAAAGGAAATTGAGAATGTTTTAAATAACTTAAAAGCAAGTAGAGACCCAGGCCTGGACCGAATTGACTATAGGATGTGGGCGGAAATTTTTAAGCAAAATAAAATTTTCTACTGTGATTTTATTAATTTATGTTTAAAATTTTCTTACTTTCCAAAAAATTTAAGAAATGCCAGAGTTTTTTTCCTCACTTAAACCAGGGAAAGACCCTGTATTGTGCCAATCTTATAGATCAATATGTCTTTTACCTACTTTGGGTAAAATCATTGTTCATGTTACAGTTTAATGATTATATAATACATAATAATCTTGTCCATAAGCACCAGTTTGGCTTTCGTGAAATGTCAAATAGCGAAGTGTCTGTAGATATATCCTGAATACTAATAAATTAGTAAATAAAGTTAGGGACCTCCGGACGGATAGCCACGTCGCTATGGTGTGTATTGACGTCAGGGCGGCGTTCGATAGTCTGGACTGGCGGGTGTTTTCTCCCTATTCGAAAAATATAACATTCCTTATTGTTTTTGCCTTCTTATAAACAGGGCGCCCACAAAATCCCTTACCACCCTTTTAGCTACCGAATGGCTACAGCTATCTTCATAAGAGTGGTGTCTAGGTATGGTAAAGTGACTATGTGCTACTGGATGAAATCGCTTACAGTGCCACCTGGTGGAAAACGGTGGAGTTAGCGTTATTATCGCTGAAACGGTACGAGATAGAGGGAAAAAGTGAATTACAAAGTTGTAGAGCATCATCGATTTAGTGCAGAAAGACACCTAGTGGACTTAAATTCTTAGAACAGAACACTTAAAACAAGTATTTGTTTGTTCGCGATTTCCTACAATGACACGTGACAAAATATTCTCAGATAGAAAAAAAACCAGTTATCACAAGACTGATTATAAACTACAGGCGATACCACTGTGCCACGTTAGGGGCTCGTTTTTCGTCCGAAAGATAATCTTTTCTCCTTTCGTTCAAATTTCCTGATGTCACAGTTTCGGAAGCCACAAACAAACAAATGTGAATTTTAAGCGTTCTGTTTCTAGCATTCATGACCATAAGGTGTATTTTTGTACTAAATCGATGATACTCTACAACTTTGTAATTCACTTTTTTCCACTATCTCGTACCATTTTAGAGTTAATTCCACCGTTTTTCTCCAGGTGGCGCTGTAAGTGGTTTCATCCAGTAGCGCATTACCATGCCACTTTACCATGCCTAGACACCACTCTTGTGAAGACAGCTGTAGCCATTCGGTAGTTAAAAGGGTGGTAAGGGACTTTAGTGGGAACCCTGTATAACTATTTAAACAATAGAACTGTTTCTTTTAGAGAAAATGTTGTTAATATTACCGTTGGGCTTTTCCAGGGTTGTCCCCAGGGTTCTGTTCTGGCGCCCCACATATGGGATTTTTACTTTAATGAAGTATTATTCTTAAATATCGAAGGTACGATAATCTTTGTACCTTCAGGCCTACGCAGATGACTTGGGTTTAATTATGAATGTAGATTCTAGGGGAAAATTAGAGAATTCTGTAACCATAGCATTAGCAGTTCTGAACAATAAGCTAAAAGAACTCGAACTTAATATGTCAACAGAGGAGACAATAACAATATTCTTTAGGGGCAACCAAAATAAAAACAAACTAAGAAAAGGGTGGTCGTTCTAGAGAAAAAGAATTAAAGGCGTTGACTCGCTATGTTATTTGGTAATAATAATAGATAATCAACTTACTTGCTCCCCAGATATTCTAAATCTTTATAAAAAAAATATACGAACTAACAAGGAATTTTAATAACATGACTGGCACTGAGTGGGGGGACAAATATAACATTGCTAAAAGAATGGTATAACATTGTTATAGAAAAGGCCCTTCACTACAGCTCTGCCATTTGGGCAGGACATCTAACAAAACAGCAAATAATTAGATTACATACTATCCAACGAGTTATTCTAGTTAAAATTGCCAAAAGTTATCGAACCTACCCAACTAATGCACTTAATGCCTTTCTGTGCGTACCTCTCCATATCGCTGCCAATAGCCTTTATATTAAATTTCATGTTTGGTATAAAAGGTCTAGTGAATTTGAATCTATTCATGAGACAACTAATTTAGTTTATAACATTAAAATTAGCAATATTCCAATTGATAGTAAAATTATTGAACTGCCTGAACCTTTTGTTAATCCGGATTCAGAGGTGTGCATCGATGGCTCTGGGATTGATGGTAATGTTGGGACCGCGGTGTGCATCTTTGACAAAAACAATCATCTTAAATCCTTTAGTTTCAAGTTATCCCATTACAGCTCCGTTTTCCAGGCCGAGCTGGCGGCAATTAATTTTGAGGCCTGCTGGGCCTTGGAGAAGGGTGTTAAAATTAATATTTTTAAAGATAATTTTTCTTCACCTGAAGTTCTCTAAAAAAGCAAATGCAATTAAAATTATATTAATAAAGTTAAAAGAAACATGCTTAGAGCATCTGGGTCAGTCGGTTTGTCCTGGTTGAAAGCACACGCCGGTAACCCTGGTAAGGAGCTGGCCGAACAACATGCTAAATTAGCTACCAAAGCTGGTGAAAACTTGGATGTTCCAGCTCCATATTCTTTTCTGAAAAGGCGTCTAAAACATTTCGAATTAGAAAATTGGCAGCGATATTGGGATAACTCTCGTACAGCAGTGCGGGTACGGGATATGTTCCCAAAGTTAATTTTAACCTATTAACTCATAATAGAACATTATTATTTTTTGTCTCTTTCCTCAGTATCTAAAACGCCTTCACAAATTAAATAGTTCCACATGCATCTGCGGGGGTCTGGGGGATGCAGACCACTTCGCAATTGACTGTATTTATACTAAATCTTTTCACCTCAGCCGGTCCACTAGTGCAACTGAACCGTTTTGGTTCGATAGAGTTCTGAAAAACCCTTATTCTTTAGCTAAGCTCAAAAACATTTGTAATACAGTCGACGATCGTTATAACGACCACGCATTATAAAGACCATTCCATTATAACGACCAGTGATAAAATCCCCAACTGTGTTTCCCTATACACTATGTTATTTTACTTCCGGTATAACGACCATCCAGTGTCGTCTACAACGTCCGAATTCAGCGAACACTCTTCCCGGTATTTTTCCAAAAAGAACATGTTTCTAAACATAAATGACCTTGATTATTGTACTGCCAAGCTTCGAAGATGTAGAGTATTCAGTGTTGCAGTTCAACTTTGACAGCAGGGAGGGGGGAATTACCACTCACCACAGCGCGGAAATTAGAATAGCATAGAATAAAAAATGTTTCAAGTGCTATTGAGACTTTAAAATGTATTTTTGAAAGGTAAGAAAATACAGAACGCTATTTATCATCTTTAACTGAAATGGAAAATAATGTTTTGCAAAAATCATATATGCTTGAAAGACAAACAACCATTTCTGATTTTTTTTTCTTTAGAAAATGAATTTTTGTAAGTATATAACACCCTTTATTTTCTACTTTAAAATCTGTTTTAGAAATATATTTTTAATTGATAAAATTTTATTTTTAATACCAACTAGCTGCATGGCCAATCTTGAATAATGGGATATTCCCGGGCGGAGAGAAGTGAGATCACGTGAGACCTTGGGATCCATATTTTCATATGCCCGGCTCCATTTTTTTTCAACAAATATTGTCACTTACTTTCCCTAACAAATGTAAATATTCTTTCAAATATAGTCTTTTTATTACTAATTTTCATATGCCCGCCTCCGGTTTATTTTTTTACGCATATCGTCGCTAACGTAAACGTTACGTTTCCCCCAAAACGAAAAAAATCCTTTGAATCCTATATTGTTTAATTAAAATTTTTAAATCTAACCTTTTAATTATCTTATAGTTAATAACCCAGCATTTCTCGGAATCCACATTTTCTCATATGCCCGCCTCTGTTTTTTTTCCCTACAAATATTGTCTCTAAGCTTCCCCAACAAAAGTAAATCTGTTTTGAATCCTGTCTTGTTGGATTAAAACTTTTAGTTCTAGCCTTTTTACTACCTTAAAGCAGCTTGGTTTGAATGAGAAGGCGAGAATTCTTATGCTTATAAATTAAAACAGATTAGTACGATATTTGTTTTGCAAAAGAAAACATAAAACGAATAATAATGAAAAAAAGCGGATAAAAATGAATAAATATTTTCCCCAACAAACGTAAATGTTGCGAAACACCGTACGACAAAAAAAGAAAGAAAAATGCAGGAAAACGATTTTTTTTCAATTGTTAATAAATCCAAACACAGAAGATCGCTCAAAAGGAAATACCAACTTCCGTTAAATAAATAAAAAAATGCAACACCGGATGCGAAAACTAATAATAGGGGAAAAAAAGAATCCGTCGTGAATGAATTCACCATTCTGCCAATAGATGGCAGCACGTCAATTCATTCCTTTTGACGTTTTTAATTAATATCTTTTTAACTAATTGTAATTTCGGAATTTAAATGGCCGAAATGGATTCCTTGAATTATTCCCCATCTTTTGGTACTTTCCGCGTGCTTCTGCGTTCAGCGGTTCGTGAGAAGATAGCCGGACATACATACATACATACGTTTACCTTCGAATTTTAATAGGATAGATGATAAAAAATAATTTGAGTATTTAGTTGTAATCTCTTTAAAAATCGCCTATATTTACGGAACTGCTGAGCGTGCATGTGTACGTTTTTTAATTATATCCACTATAGCGACCACTTGTTATAGAGACCTTTTTCTGTGGGACGCAGAGGGTCGTTATAACGAGCGTCGACTGTATTTCAAAAGGTATTTGTGATGAAATTAGGGCGGCAGAAGTGGGGGTAGGTCCTCCGTCCTTTCTTTTTTTTTTCCTCTTTTTTTGTGTTATTGTGTAGATTTTCGTATCTATAACATTGTTCGATTATAGGGAATTCATTGTATTTACTTATTTTTTTAAATTGTTTTTTCTCTAATTTTATATGTTATATTTTTCGGTCCCAGTCTCTGGTTGTTTTGGCTCTTAGTGACATCTTGCTTATTTATGGATTCAGATCGTCTTGCTTTTGCTTTGTCACTATGTAGGCGGATAGGCTGAAGATATATTGCCCTACAGGGCTTTGTACATATGTTCTTTAATGTGTGTATTGTTGTGTTTCGTGTGCGCGTTGTTGTGTAATATTTTGCATGAATTAGAACACAGTGAACTTGAGAATTCTCTGGAATAGAAATTTCGAGAATGGTGGCGAATAATCTTGTAGAGGCGGCGCCACCCTTGAACTCTAAATATATCGAGAAGAATCAAGACACCACCCTCTAATCCTGGTGAGTAAAGCGACGTATCCCCTGAACCCTAGGAAGGTCGAGAACAATCCAGTGACACCACCCCTTGCTGCACCTGCCCATTCAACAAGCAAAAGGACGGAGATTGGACCCTGACAGATATAAAGGGGTGGAGATAAGAAATGAGGGAGCTGAGAATAAGGTAACAAGGAACGAAGTGGTAGGTTTTGGCAAAAACCTTTAAGTGGTCGAGTTCCTTGAATAGTTTCAAGTGACCCAAGTGAGATGGCTGCCTGGTTAGTTAAAAAGATTTTATTGAGACCATATATGGTGAGTGAAGAAAGCAATTAAGTGACCTGGTTTTTTTAGAACCTTACAAGTGAATATATTAAATGTGACATATCTTATTTTATACCTTACAAGTGAATATATTTTAATGAATATTGGACTGGAGATCGAGTGTCGTCGCCTGGTGAGTTTGAAATACATTTCATGATATCGAATCTATAGAGACAATTACAGACTGTTGGTTAGAGACTGTTTTAATTATTTTTAGGTGGTTCTACTCTTCCTGGGCTTATTTTGTTTAATGCTAAAATTTATAACTAAATATCTATACTATAAATGAAGTTTAATGTTATAAATTTCAAATTAATATTGTCTTTCTTTGTGTCTCATGCTGAGTGTTAAATTGATTACATTAATAAAAATAATTATTAGACAAAGGTCGAACCTGGGATTTCTAATTAGGTTAATTGCATTTAATAAACTTATTTGAATTAAACCTAAATTTAATCAAAACAGCGTGTGTGTTTTAATTGCACTTTTTCCCGTCTTGGTTCTCGGACCCGACATGGGACAATTTGTAATTTTCATGTATTATTATTATTATTTCTATGACTGTTAAATTCTACATACATTCTGTAAACAAGTTCCGCTCGTGTTAGCGTTGATTGTAAGATTCTTGAAATTTATAATAAATACTGGCGTATTAGTTCTCTCGGCTTAACAGGCCTTACACCGTGAGGTACGCCAACCCTAGAAGGTGCCGAACTGACTTTTTTTCCGTTTCTCATTTTTTTATTTTAAAAGCAGATGATTCATTATTTAATGCGTATTTTCTTAAAATTTGATGGTGAAAGTATGGTTCACTGATTTTCATATACAGGGTGTCCACACTTATCGTGGTCCAATAGCTAATTTCTAAACCGTTAGGGATAGACATATAGTTCTAATTGGAAATATGCTTTAAATGAAGGGAAGAATTATAAGATGTGTTTTTTGAGTCACTAAATATATTTATGAAAGAGTTACGAATTCTAACTTTTTATACAGTCACCCGGTCCTATCAGTCATATTTAGTAAAATATTTTTGCCACTCTAGACTTATTTCCTATTTTTAACCAATCAGCGGCCTCGTCGAGAAGGTGCTGTGCATTGATTGGTGGATCGACATCAAGACGGCTATTGAAATGGTGTAAAGTGGTCTAAGTCAGGGATATTCAAAGCTCCATAACTCGGTCAGTTTCAGTCGCAGAAGAGTGGGAGATTATTTTGTTTTAAATTATAGAATGTCAAAAATATTTTACTCAATATGATTAATAGGACCGGGAGAATGTGTAAAAAGTTAGATTTCGTAACCTTTACAGGAAAATATTTATGCAATCAAGAAACATAAATAATAATTTTCCCCTTAATTTAAAGCATTTTTCCAATTGGAACTATATATCCATCTCTAAAGGTTTAGAAATTAGCTATTGGACGCGATAAGTGTGGACACCCTGTATACAAAAAAAATTAGGTTTATTCTCTTCAAAAGCTACTTTTTCAGGGTTTAAAGCCTAGTTAGACCAAAGTAATTGGGTGCTTAGAGGATTAAGCTCAATACCTTATAAATGATAATCTCATGCGATGTTTTTAAACTTTCTAAACATGTGCAAAAAAGAGTTTAAAAAATCACGCTTTTTCTCATGTTTTAAGGTAGCGGAGGAGCAGAAGTCTTGAAGCAAACGGAGCAAATCGTCCAGTCCAGACAGAACTGTGATTTCAACGAACAAACCCAGATTTGTGTGGAGAAGCCTCAAAACTCTGCTTGTCATGTAAATCAAATTAAATATTGTTTAAGGGAAGACAGTACCCGATATATTTTCAAAAATTCGAAGTTTTGATTTTCATATATTTGAAATCTCCATTTCAAGACCTTTCCAACCATATAAGTCTTTTGCTCGTGTTAATATTAGAAGTAAGTAAAAATAAACTTAAAAAAACTGTAAACAGATTAATGTAATAGAAGATTATTACTTTTAACTTGAATTATCTCAAAGTGGTATTTTTGAAACTGCGTGTACCTTTTTCTCACAATCTACTTCATATATATTCTTGAAATTTTTACCACCTAATCTATGCATATAAATGTATATACTGATGTGAAGTTTTTTCCTGATATTTCAAAAAAGAATTCTTAATAATGCTGATCTCATGTTAGAAAACGACATTTTTTAAAAAATTATAGTGACATTCAGTTCAAAAACTTTTTTTTAAACACCAAGCTGTATTAATGTAGGAATTTCACCTAAGCATAGAGATAAATGTCTGCTTAAACTGTATAAAAATTTCAAACATGTATCTGCAATAGAATATGCGAAAAGGTACATAGAAAATGGCCAATTTAACATCGGCGGTATAGAGGGTACTGCCTCCCAATTGAAAACCCCAAGTGTCTTTTTGCAATTAATTTAGTTTTATAAATATAAGGTCATTCAAAAAATTGCACTGATTACAAATGGATATTATTTCCTTGAAAACGACGATTCGAAGAAAAAAATTGAATACAATACAGAAGGAGGCTTTACTAGCGTACGTAATTAAGGTATCTGACTACGTGCGGGAACGAATTTTTGAAAAAGCGCTTTAATGTGCAATTTCAGTTCATTTTCTGACTCAATATGATTCAAAACAACCATTAATACTAGTCAGGAAATTTTATGTCACTTGAGATTCAGTAAAATGGGATAATTTAGGTAAAAAAGGGGTAAAATTATAGCAAAAAGCAAAACACTCTAGCAGAAATTCTAATCCATATATTCAAATTATTTCTCTACACAGCACATTTACAGCTATGGTGAAGGCAATGAACTAGGATCTAAGAAATACTTGCATTTACAGGAAAGTTATGGCCAGTCGAGTATTCTCTTATTCAAAATTTCACAAAATGCATAGGTATAATCAACATTAGGCAGCTCTAATGTTGAACGGGAAGAATCCAACCGGTAGTCCATTTCATGCCAAACACTGTGAAGCATGTTCGCAGCCTTCGTTGCGCGTGCGATAGCCTCATCCAGAACACGCGCGTGGCAAACTAAATCTTCTGAAATTACTTCTTGGGCCTTCATTTCAATGGGACTGAAGGCCTCCTTTGCGTGCCACAGTGAACGAACTTCAGGCACACATAGAGAATGTTTAACACGACAGTAAAATGGACTATGGCTTGGATGTGGTCAGTGTGACCAAGGATATTTACAATGAGCAATTATTACGTCATTTCCTGTCAGATACAGGAAAGCAGGTTCGCAGACATTCATGCGCACTCGATAGCCACATTCACGTGGCTACCTAAATCTTCTGAAACCTGCTTTGTTTCATTGGGTTATGCCTTAAACTTTCTCTTGACGCCTCCTTTGCCTACAAAAGTGAAAGAACTGAATTTAAGCACAGAGAATATTTCACACGGTAGTGAAGTGCATTACCGGACAGATGTTCTCGAGTGTCAAAGAAAAGTCACACAGGATAATTATTAGGTATGCAAACAAAACTTTAGGCTTCTTTCTGTAATGCGTTCACATTTCCCCCCTATAACTGAAGCTATAGCCACTTGTAATTGGTGCAATTGTTTCGAATAACCTTGTACTTGAGTACATGCATCACTAAAATTCTTTTTGTCATTGTAGGGTGACAGTGGTGGACCTCTGCAATGTAAACTCGGCGGAAAATGGTTCGTTTTCGGAGCAGCCAGTTTCGTCACCACGACCAATTTCATGGGCGGCATTTGCACAGGCCCAGGAGCGATGACGGTCTACGCTAACTCAGCCGACAAAGCGGATTGGATCAGAACCATAATTAAAACCTATTCGTGAATAAATCCCAGACTTTTGTCAAATTTCCCTATATTTATGTAACAGGAATCAACATCCAATAATAGAATAATAAAAATCTTTGCAAAATATTTTATGATCAAAACATTTTTATAATTCATTAACTTTCCCATATTATAAATAGTTTTTCTAATTATTTTATTAACAGGTTTTTTATAAGAAACTTCAGAGTATCGCAGAATATTTACAGCAAAAAATTTCAAATAATCCATTCATTTTATAAATTAGAATGGTGAATGGAGGGTTCATAGTTGAAATGAAACTAGCCCATGAGACTGATTTGTAAGGAAACAGATGTCAAAGTAGATCAGCTGCAATTAATTAAAAGTTGACTTATAATTTCTCTAGCTGCTTTCATTGGTTCATTTCATTGGTACTTTCAAATAATATGTTGCAATTATTATATCATCGCGTGGAATTCCAGTGTATGCTGAACTTGGTTCGCTTCAACTCAAAAAGTTTACATAGGGTACCCACTAAAGTTGCTTACACCTCCCTTAATTTCAGAACGACTGCAGTTATAGTCAAAAAAGTGGTCTCTAGATATAGTAAAGTGGCTATGCGCTACGCCATGATACCGCTTGCAGTGCCACATGGCGGTGAATAACAGAATTAGCATTGGCCTATCTCGAAAATGTAAAGATACAGAGAGAAAAAATCATTTACAAAGATATAGAACGTCACAGATCTAGTACAAAAAGATACCGTCTGGGCATTAAAGCTAAGAACATTACGCTTAAAACTTCCTTTATTTGTTCGTGTTAGAAAGAGAGGAAAAAATCCCAACTAGATATAACAAGATACTTATATTTTCAATGTTCGATCTGCTCTCCGTAATCTGCAAATCACATTTAGACCCTTGTTTGAATTCCACGTTTCACACATTTCAGCGTATTGGATGTCACTCTGGCACAAGCATGAGTAATACGTAATCGAAGGTTTTGCAATGTTGGCTAAGAGGTCGTATGCACCTGCTGTTTGAGATATTCCTTCCGGAAAAAAATCCCTTGGGGTCATTTTTGTCTGAAAGATAATATTTTGTCCTTTCGTTTACGCTTCGTGATGTCACAGTTTCGGAAATCTCGAACAAACAAATGAAAGTTTTAACCCCTTCAGACCTGGTGTCCGGTATACCGGACATCAACTTTGAACTGCTCCTATTAATTCAATAATTGACGAAACTACATGCTGTTTTTTTATTTGATTCTCGATATTCTTATCAATATAATCGGTGCAAGAATTTTTCGTTTCGGGCATGGAATCATTTCATACTTTTAGTTTTTCCAAAAAAAAATTGAGAAAATCATCGTTCTTCACAAAATGGAGCTCGGTGGTGAATTTTGTTTTTGAAGTAATTTCTTGTTTTTGATCCTTTTTTTACCATTTAAAAAGCTCTTAAAATATTTTATTACTCTTTGACAACCATTTTAAAGTAAAAGTTGTGTGATTTTGTGTCTTTTTTTTAGTTGAAATATCCGGTATTGTCCGGATGCCGGACATGGGGTAACTTCTTTAATTTTTCATCTACAGGCTTGAAATTTCATTTATGCTTTAATCTTTGCAGTAGTACACAGTACGCCAAAGGAAAAAATCTAACTCCATTATTTCTTAATTCCGACTGAAGGGGTTGTGTTCTATTCTTCGTGTTAATGTTAAGGTTGCCATAAGGTGTATTTTTGTACTAAATCGGTGATGTTCTACAACTTTCTAATTGAGGTTTTTTCCCCCCTATATCGTTCCATTTTCCAGATAGGAACTCTAATTCCGGAGTTTACTGTCAGGTGGCGCTGTGAAAGGTCTTATAGTGTAGTTCATAGCCACTTTTCTATATCTAGACACCTCTTTTATTAATATAGCTGCATAAATTAAGGGGGTGTATAAGTAACTTTATTGGCCATCCTGTATATTGTAAAATGTTTGGAACTAAAACCAATAATGATAATATATCAAATAAACTTATTATCTTCCTAGGCATTAACTCTGGCAACAGAACTAAACACAAATATTAAATTCTATTACAAAATTAAAGAATAACGTTTTCATTTGCAGAATGTGGAACCTGAAAATGTTCTAGCCGTAAACAAATTCATAGTTTTCTTTATCCTCGCTGTTTATGAAAGCAGAGAGTTCAGAGTGCGGGAAGGATTTTGAAATATTTGTGATGAACTGGAGGAATGTATGGCAGAAGAGGCAATATGTCTGCTTTCTTTTCATCATTTACAGGTCTGCGGAACTTATAGAGACAACCTTTTCGTTCATTTTATAAAGACTGTAGAGCTCGCCCTATCTCTTTATTTATTTCACGAAAAAAGTGTTAAGCTTGCTAAATGTTTCCTTCAAAATAATAGTAATAATAGTGACTTTTCTAATCATAACCGGAACAGAACACCACTTCATGCCCCTGCGACTATAACCTTTTGGTTATTTAAACAGTGTGGCGGACATGAAGTGGAAGAGACATCGGGAGACTCTCCTTAACAGTCTAGAAAAAAATGGCAAAGGCAGAGAGATGAAAAAACTTACAAAAATACAAATATAAAAATCTGGGATAATATACAAGAAACAAAGGGGAGTATCATATAAAATCATACACAAACGAAAACTTTAAAAAGGGAAGAAATATGAGTATGAAGTGTACAATATCAACAAACAAGAGAGAGAAAAAAACTAATCAAATAAAGAAGGCCACAGAAACAAAACGAAATGCGAGTGTTAAAGCACATGTGTGTCTGTTCTGCTGATTTGTTCTTTTCTCCATAAAGTGGAAGTTCTTCTGTGTGGAAGCGGAGAATAGTTCAGGTGCGCTGTCACTTCGTCGAAGAGGACTCAAGAAATTCCCCTTGCAGGTAATGGAAAAGGCTTGAAAAGAAAGATGATCATGGATTTATTCGAAGAAGCTCTTGAAAATCATTAAGGGGGTGTAGCAATCGTTGGATTTCAGTTTACAGGATGTCTCTCTGTGTCCCTTTTTTCTGATGAATATTGAACTTTGCAATGGATTGAGCTCAGGAACCCATTTGTAGGCATCAAAACTACTTTGAAATGAGGCTTCTTTGTTTTTTTGTCTCGCCTTTTCAATAATGCCAATATTAACATCACTTGGGAGGAAGGAATGCCCAGATACTTAGAATTTTAAATCTACCGTCTCCACTTTCATTTTCATTTCTTGAGCAGGTTTGAGAAGAATTAGGGCCGATTTAATACTTCTATTGTGGTCAGTACACGAATCTGAATATAAAATGATGTGCCTGTATTTCTGTGCATTTTCTCTCAAATGCTTGCGATAACAAGATACAAGATCCTCAGAATCATCCCTGCTACCTTCTGTTTTGCCCCAAGCATGCACGAAGCCTGTGGAACCATTGAAGGTGTGGATACAAAAATTGTATGCATATAAATTTCGTTTGCAATTCTCTACAGATGAAGAAAGATGCAAATATCCGTTTCATTAGCGGCTAGGTTACTGGCATCATTAAGAAATTGTCTTGGTTGCTCTTCACGAATTAAATGAAGCTACTTCTGTACTTTTAGAATTTTATTTCTCTCTGGATACAATTAATTTTTAAACGCTTTTACTAAGTTTGAAATGTTTCATGTTTGTATGTATGTAAGGTTGGAATTTTGTGATCGATTTTTCCCTCACTTCTTAATGCACTAGAGTTCTGAAATTTTATGTATTTATTGGGTCTTGATGACACTGCAATATTTTAATAATTTTAGAGCTCTCAATTATCAATTTTTTAAAAAAAATCGCAAAATTGCGTTTCCACTCGGTAGGTTTCGTGGCGCCAACTATAGTATTTTTGAGAACTAAAATACTTGACACAGTAATTTAAATGTTTCAATAAAAATAAAAATAAGTATGTCCAATTATAGATCTTTTTAAAGAAATTATTGCTGGAATTAAATATAGTATAGGGACCATTACGTACATCCTATCAGATCTTTTCCAATACAATAATTGCTTTAGTTAGTTGATGTATAAAATATTTAGAATACTGAATTATGACATAAATTAAAGAGTTAAAACTAGAAAATATTAAATATAAAAAAGTTTGAAAAAACGGTTTTACCAATGCAATAAAAAAAAGAATTTTTCTCAAAAATCTGGAGGTCAAAACAAAAATCGTAAAAGTGTGAGGCTCTGAAAACAATAGGAAAAAGATATAAAACCACAATGATTATCATAAGAAACGAAACGTTATTAAACATTTATCATATAAAATATATTATAAATGTGATTACAATTCTAAATCAATTACAGCTTTTATACCTGCGTCTCAAGCTTTCACGATTTTTGTTTTGACCTCCAGATTTTTGAGAAAAATTATTATTTTCTTTTCTAATGCATTGGTAAAAGCGGTTTTTTTAAAAAAATTTTATGTATTTTTTTAAATTTTATGTAGAACTATTTTATGTCACACTACCTCCAATGTCCTGACAATCTATTTAATCTATTTTTGACACCTATAACTAAATAACAGAACACTAAATAACGGCAGTTATGTGAACAGTAGAGCTCGCTTCCAAAGATCCGTTCTTCATCGCAATCTTTAAAGGATGAGAATTTTATTTTTGAATGTGAATTATTTATGCAAGTCTGCTTTTATCAGTGTTCACAAAATTACAATTAAAGGTTGTCTTTTACCACTATTAGCAAGATTACAATTAAATGTCTGCTTTTATCACTATTAGCAAGATTACAATTAAATGTCTGCTTTTATCACTATTAGCAAGATTACAATTAAATGTCTGCTTTTATCACTATTAGCAAGATTACAATTAAATGTCTGCTTTTATCACTCTTAGCAAAATTAGAATTAAATGTCTGCTTTTATCATTATTTGCAAAATTACAATTTAAATATCTCGTGATTATTAAAATGACTCAAATGTTTTAATGGTGCCACACACTGAAACCATTAAATGGACCAACATCTTGAAACGGAATAAAGAATTAGAATCTTTACACATGTGGCGTTTTTCATTATTTAACCCTGTAACTACTACGATTTCTCAAAATCTAAGTACAGTTTCATACGGAGGTCTGTTTACTAATTGATCGGTGAAATGGATTTGTCCGTCCGGTTTCATCCATTCTTCTGGGTGGTGGGAGATGTGAATGGCAGGCCTATCATGTCCTATCTCTCCCTTAAGAATTCCCTTAATGACCACTCCCTCAACTGCCTTCTCCCCCATTCAGAGCAGCAACAGGCTGAAATCGCCCCACTAGTATGGAAGTTGTATGGCCGGTTAATGTCGGCTTAGGAGTCGGAGGGTTAAGGGATATTCGTGCCGAATTCGACGAAAATCCAAAGACGTGTTTAGTCGTAACTGCGTAAAAAACAAATTTACAGGAAAACAGACGAAATGTCGAACGGTCCGGTTGAAACAGGACCTCACTTTATTCGTCAATTATAAATTGCGCTATAATAGGCAATCTGCTTGCACTCACCAAGAAAAAAATGAACTTGATTCGCTATTACACAGAAAATATAAGATTTCTACTCTACCATGGCAGTGTTATAATGCAAGAACCACAGTGCCTAACTATACTGTCGTGGCAGCCGGTCTTTCATATGTTACCCGGATGCTTCTGCAGGACGGGGTGATGTTCTTTGTGACTTGTGACTACGGCAGTGTTAGTGCAAAATGGGCAAAATATAGACATAGTTCATTATAACTCTGAAATCTAAAAACATGTTTGAATAAACAATTTTACTCTTAAAATTTTCTTAACATTTCTACTATATTTTCAGCAAATATATTTCTTTTCCACTACACAGTGTTAAAATAGGAAAACGAATGTCGATGTTTTATTTTATTTAAATTACTAGCCGTCTTCGGCGACCAGCTTGTTCGCCGGGAATATAATTTCACATGAATCTTTTATGCATAATTTTATATTTTTGGATCCCTTAACAAACAAATTTTTAACTTCAAATTGCGATAGACATTTAACCCGCGTTCTTTCCGGTCTCTTGATCGTATTGCAAACTACATTACTGATGACCTGTAAAAAGCATTGATCTGCATTTTATGTCAATATTTTAGTCAGTCATTTTGTATAATACATTTAGAAAGTAATTATATTTGGATCATTTTTTCTGCATTATGCAAGCAGTGTACAAAAAAATTTGGGCGGAAATTAATCAATTGTAATGAATTTAAAATATCACCTTTATCTTTATCATTAAAAGGTTTTATACTTAATTCAGAAAATCATTCATGTTGCTTCAAACGCTATTTTCCTATTGATTGGGAGCTGAGCTTTTTAAATCCTTTCCTTCTAACCGCAAATGACCAACAATGGCGGCTCTTTCATTGTTGACAAATGACCGCTTAGCGGGTGTCCCCCCTCCACCCCGTGCACTGAGGTAACCGAATTCACTCTCTAGCCGGGTTCAAGACCTGTTTGCTCCCGCCCTTCCTCCCTACCTTTGGTCGAAAAGAGAAACTGTCTCCTTGAGCGACCTTAACAGCAGTTAATGGCAATTGAAAACCTTGTAAAATTAAAAGTAATTACTGCACAGTACTCATACTAATATAATTGGAAAGATAATTGTTTGCACTTTAAAGTGGCATACAAATCATTTTCATACGATAGTTCTTTCGGAATTTATTCACGAAATTATGGCCGAAAACGGTCAAAATTTGCTTAATTTTTAAATAATTAAACTTTGAATAAAAAATTGAAAAAAATGGCTCCGAGGTGCATATTCCCACTCTCCAAAGTATACCTGTACGAAATTTGGTACTTCTAGGTTCAACGGTCTGTTCTGTAGACCGCCAACAGACACACAGACAGACATTCATCCTTATTATTAGTAGAGATAAGTTAACTCTTCATTTGTTGATTAGCTTTTATTATTTATCGTTTAAATCACATGTCATATTTAGGTTAATATACTACAAGCCGTTGCTTCCATTTAAAAGTGAAGTATTTACTCCCTAAATATACTATAAATTTACTATTAAGGTAAAGTATCCAGCAAAATGAGGATTACAATGATTTCTTTGTACTCACAATACGTTTTTCAAAATTTTTAAAGACTTCAATGGCCATAATAGTCTTTGAAAGAATCACGCTACAGTAAACTCTCGCTACAACGATATCCGATACAACGATATATCCCTCTACAACAATACAATGTTGTGGTCTCGGTGAATTTGCATAGAACTTAATGTTAATCTCCCCTCAATATAACTATACAATAAACCGTGTGCAATAATGTTTTTTAAAAATCTCAACACAATTTTCTTCCTCTGTAACAATATTTCATGGAGGATAAGCAAACTGATAATGACGAAAATTCCAAAAATGGTGATGTTTCAGATGCTAACGAATGTGTTTTGAGCCTTTAAAAGTCTTTAGCTGAGCTTGAAGAAAAAAGTGGCAAAATGTCTGGAATTAACGTGGAGGAATCTTTAACAGCGGATGACGATCTTATGTTTTTTGCAGGAGTTAGATATAGATAGGGATATTCTGTCCGAAAACACAAAAGAAATGGAAAATGATGATAAAGAGGACGATGATGATGATACAACAGAATCCCCCATCGCAATCTTCATTGACATCCCAGGAACCTCTTTAATCAGTTCAGTCCCTACGGGCATTTTTTTTCAAGTCTTTCATCCACAAATGATGATCATTTTCGTCATTACACTGTATGCAAACTTTGTTAGTTGACTTAACAGTTTAAAAAATGAAAAAGCAAACGAAAATATTAGGTTTTTTCGATAAATAAGTTTCTCAGACATTTGTGTATGGCTGATGTTTCAAATATTTGTATGCTTTGAAAATCATTAAAACTCTGGTGATGATTTTTTTGCAAAATCCATATTGTTGTATTGTGTCCACATTAAAACGGCCAAAATTTAAATTTTTTATATCGTAATTATATCGCTCCTCGATATAACGATACATTCCTCTATAACAATATTGTCGCAAAATGTCTTACTGTGGGTGTATGGTGTAAACAGTCCAACATGCAGGATAATGGAGAATGAAGGTTTATTTACAAATATGCAGGAAAACACGTAGCACAGGCACAGGAAACTATAGTTCTTGCACAGATTACCAATGTAAACAGACAAAAATTCGCAGGTAATAACAGTTCAGCACTTTGTTATCTAACAAAACAAACAGTCAGCAAATAACTAATAACTAGTAGACCATAACTGCACCTTCAATAGCGCTCAGCTCACCAGCTCGCACTGCGGGTAGAACTCCAAAGGCATTCGTGTTCCAAGGCGATCCCAGTCGATAAAAGACGCTCCTCTCATCTAGGCGCCGTCCTTAAATATTCTCTCCGACAGGCCGTGACGTCACATGGTGTTTTCTCGTGTATTCCCTTTCCTAGTAGAAATATCGAGAAAAGGGTTGCATTTTCGGGAATCATCTATTTGTCGCCAAGATCGCCAAATTTGTCGCCAAATCACCAAAATGGTCGCCAAGGTCAGGGTGCTATAACTGTCGCTGAGGTCACTCCAAGCTTAACTTTGTAAAACTCTCTTCCCAACCATAAGACTCGCATTGCTGGGAAGCGACTTTCAATGCTTGTAACAATATCTTTATTTGGACCCCAAAGTATTGTTGTAACTAGGTATTATTGTACTATGTTTTTAAGAAGGCTGCAGATTAAGGATAATGATTGAAATTTCCATAATTCACATCACACTTTATTTCATCAACCATCGTGAACACATCACTCTTTCAACATAATCTTTTCTCATTAAAACAGGGTAAACTTGAAGCACTGACAGGTTTTTACACGATTGCGATCCTCTCAAAAAGATTTGAAAAAAAAAAAATTAAAAAAAAAATATTATTTTCCCACTAGCCGCCTACGGCGACCAGCTGGTTCGCCAATCTTGTATTAATAGTAATAAAGCAATTAAGGCTGACATTTTAAACATTTCCATTTTTGTAAGCTGAAAGCAATAATTTCAATAAAGACAAAGAAATGAATTTAAAATCACAAATAGTGAACGGGTTAATTAGTATAACTGAATTTAAATTCTTTATACACAAAACGAAAATGTACAGAATATTTTGGCATGTAATGAACTTTGAGTTAATCCCTTATATTTAACTGTTAACAAATGATAAATGAAACGATTCTTTAAAAAATAGAAAATATTTTAATAATTAATAAAAAACTTGAAGTACAATAATTAAATTTCTCAGCTAAAAATAATTTACATATTAAAACTAATTGAAACTCAAAATAACTAAATAATTTCTTTCCTGCAAAAAAAAGAGAATTGACTACATTGTATGAAATGCAAAACTAAGTTCATGATAACCATTTAAATTTGGTCAATAAAAACAACCATTTAGAAATAAAAAAATTATTGAATTGATATGCTTGAAAAAAAATATTGAATAATTATTCTGTGCATAACAAAACAACAGACACACACTAAGAAATTGAATATATATATACTATAAAAACACAAATTGCCAAATAATATCTAATAATAGCAAATAATAAAAAATTATCTAAAGCAGGCATATGTTTGGACAATAGTTATTCTCTCTGCGGAGCAAAGTGAAATGTAAAAACACACATCACCATTCAATAGTGTACAGTCAGATAATAAAAATGTTCATTTCGAGTGGATAGAAAAAAAACATTTAAATGAGGAGAGAATTTTAAAATTCAAAAGAGACGTTTAAAAATTACTGAGAAAATACAGTAATCTCGAATCTCTGGGGAAGAGGGAAAAAAATTCGAGATAAAGAGTTTTCGAGTTATCAAGATTTAGACAAAATTTTTAAAAAATCCCACAAACTGCTTTTTTCGGCTAAAAATATGATTCATCAAAAAAAAATCTACACAATCTGCAAATAATTAACAAATTACACTTCTCAATGCTTTAATTATTTCAAAATTGTGTTATACATGCGTACCTGTTTTGACTTAATAATATCTAATACTTTACAGAAAATACATTTAGTAGTTTCGAAAGAAGAAAGTCCTCAATTGAAGTTTGCCGTCTCACAAAATCTTTTTGCAACTTCACAGTGTTTTCTAAAATAGCAATGGCACCAAATGATTCAGTTCCAATATTTTCGATTGATTCAAGGAAGCTCCGGAACAGTTCCACTGCCTTCTCGGCTTCTTTCACGGTAACTTTTTCGTGCTCTTGTTGATCCAATTCTTCGTATTCTTCATCAGAAATTTCTGCATTCATGTTCGCAACAATCTCTTATCTGTCATAGTGCCGCACATTTGGAGTTCATTGTCTACATCCAAGAAATCTTCAAATGAAATGTTAGTGTTACAATCTTTCTGTATGGCCCACTGTTCTGGATTAATTGAATCAACTTCCTCTATTTCACTAGAAGTTTTATTCTCGGAAAATCCTGCTTTGATGAGACAATTTTTTATTGTTGTTTCTGTGACATTTCTCCATGTATAGTCAGCCATTCGCATTGACCGCAAGATGTTGATAGATGCACAAGGTTTGCCTTCACCGATACTATCCAGGAGTCTTCTCACAATTTGCGCTCGATAAACAACTTTGAAGCTCCTAATGAGGAACTTGCACGTTTTTTGTTTATATTTTTATAATATAGAAAATGAAAAAATATGATGGATAGTCTCTTTCTTTTTCACTTTTAGAGCCCGAAAAGGTAAAATAAAACAATTTCAAGTGCGCACTATTTACTTCATCTCAAAAATGCTAGTTTTCCTACGCCGCCATTTGTGACGTCACACCTTACCATGACGGTATGTTCACTTTGATGGCGCCATTAAAATAGCGAGAGGCATATGTTTCTTCTTGATCTATAAAGGATTTTTATAAAACAGAATAAGATTTCGAAATGTTTTTGTTTAGTATGTTTTCCTGAGTGTTTTGATATATAATTTTTGTAAATAGCACCATTAGTTCATTTTTTATGGATCACTTTGTCTTCAGCATTTGTTTGTTTACATTCGTCAGCTGGGATTTCGTCAGATTGAATACGTCTGGCATTTCGTTAATTTTAACTGTATTCAATTAATTTCACCTGCATAGGATGTTGCTCATGTGTTTAATTACTGGGAGATTGGTTTTTTCCGTCCGAATATCATTTTTCATTTATTTTGTGACTTTCCAAAATATGATGCAATCGGCTATAAGCTTTTGGTCAATAGCTTTTATCGAGTGCGGAAAGTCTTCTTCCCAACTGTTTAAACATAATTATTATTATTCTCTATCTCCTCCTGAGTACTTCGACACATCATTTATGTAATTTGGACAATTAGTTCATTTTTTATTAATCATTTTGTTTTGGAAATCGTTTGTTTACGTTTGACATCCTTCACTTTGTCAGATTAAACACGTCTGGCATTTAGCTAATTTTAACTGTATCAGATTATTTTCACTTGTAAATGATGCTCCCAATGTATTTATTTAGTGGGAAAGTGGTTTTATCCGCCCAAATTCAATTTCTGGCATTTTTAGCGCCTTTCTAAAAAATGATGCAATCGGCCTGTAACCCTCTCGTTACCCAGATAGCAATTTTAGTTTGCAGCAAATTTGCACTGCAAATCTGCAAGCTTTCTTTAAATTTGTCACGACAAGTGTGCAAGTATGAAACAAGCTTGCAGCAAGTTAACGCAAGCCTCGAAGTCACCATAGGACGAACTTGCAGCAAGCTTGCATTGCAAATTATAGCAAAAACAGAGTACGAACACAACCCGGGATAGAACTCGCGATCTACCGGTTCGGAAGCTGACGCGGTAACCACTCGGCCAGTTAAACTCTGGGAGGAGAAGAGAGACTTCGCTTATACATCGTTCCATTCGATTCGTATACGATTTATTTTAAACTATTTTCTTGATTTCATTAATTTTTTGAGTTGAGAATATGATTTGAAGTGAAAGAGGGAGCGATTTTCGCTAATAACTACGTTTTGTTAGTAGAATAAATTATGAAATTAGAGTTCAAAAGTAATTACTTTAAAATGGGACAAAATGTATAAGTTTATTTTTCAACAAACATTGACTGCTTTTTCGGTTTAATTTTGTTTATAAACGCTAAAATTTCAACATTCAGAAAAAGGCAATATAGTTTCCTTTAAAGTGCGAATGCTATATTTAGTAAAAAGATGGAAAATGTTTCAAAAATTTTTTTTATAAGAAAGTTAGTTTTTTCACAAATTATCATTGATTTATTGAATTAATAAAAAGAAGAACGGTCTAGGAGATGCTATTAAAAATCGGATGTTTTTTTTAAAACAGAGACAAAGATAATTATCTCTTTATGCTACCTTTGCATCACGCTTGTTTTGCAAATTTGCATTGCAAAGGAGGTGGCGCTATTTGTCACAGTGAACTTGCAGCAGACTTGCAATGCAAGGAAGGTGGCGCTAGTTGTCACGGTGAACTTGCCACAAGTTCGCTTCAAGTTTGACACGTCAAATTTGCTATGACAAGGCAATATCAAGTCAAAATCAAACTTGCTGCAAACTTACGTGCTATCTGGGTACTAGCTTGCAGTAAATTTTTTGAACCTCTCTCATTTCTTTAATTATTTATATTTTTTAATGATTTTTGCAGCATACGTTGTCTTTGGGGCCTGTTTATTGTGTTTTCTGCCTAAATTGTATTTTTCTTGTACTTGGCTCCTACCCCCCTTTTTTTCGGTGTCGTCTCATCTCTCGCATTCCCTTAATTTTTTATATTTTTGGTTTATTTTTGCTGCAAACATTGTTTCTCTTGCCTATCTTTCTGTGGGTGTGGTATTTCCGGGATATATTTTATTTTTCCTATACCTGACTTACCCTCCCCCCTTTTTCGTTTCACATTAAGCTCTCGCATTTCCTCAATTTCTGATGTTTTTCGATGATTTCTTTTGCAAACATTGTTTCTTTTGCTCTTCCTTCGCGCGTGTGTGTGGTCATACTTGCAGAAATAAACTTTTGTTTTAATTCCTCGTATTTCCTCTCCCATGAAATCCGGGTTTTTTCCAAAAACGAAAACATCGTCATTCTGTCAATTTTCGGCAAATTGTCCTACTGTCCTTTGGTAAATCCAGGTATTACGAACATTATTCGTAAAAATGAATAAACATTTAGAAATAAATCAACAGTGAGAATGGGAAGATGAATTATTATAAAGATCAGAGTTGAAATAAATTTGGATGTCAATAGAATACGAACGCCTCTAGACAAACGTAAACATTACAGCGTTGTGAGTAGTGACGTCAAACCAATCACATAGCGTTTTGAGGTCACGTGCTTTTGCCGTACTTTTTGGTAATTTAAAACTTAAATTTTAATTAATTAAGTCCATTTTATGGGTTTTAATTATCGTTTTCGAACATTTTGACGATCAATTTGTTGATAAAACACAGAAATTAGCATTTTCCTCGTGGGTGCAAGTTCCTCATTATCCCCTGGTCGAGTGGCTGCAATTTCGAAGTCGTATTTGGCGGTAAAAATTTCACTGTGATATTTTTTAGTGCTGGAAGATTAGAGTGAGCGTTATAATTGTCTATGAAGAGGAGAATGCGTTTTATCTTTTTAGCCATTTCTTTATCAATTCCCTTCAGCCAATCACCAAAAATTTCGCTTGTCATCCAAGCCTTTGGATTTCACTTGTACATAATTTGAAATGACTTAATTTTAGCAAAGCACCTCGGCTTTTTAGATCGTCCTATCACATAAGGAGGAAGCTTATCTTTATCACTTAATTAGCTGCCAAGAGCACGGTCACACGAAACTTGCCCTGCTTGCCTCCGTGAGCCGTTCTGTTGGGAAAACACTGGAAGAACATTCTAGTTACATCTGCGCTAAATACATCATCAGCTTTGTAATCCTTTAAAAGAGAAGGAAGTTCTGAAAGCCACTCTTCACAGGAAGATGCATCTACCGATGCAGCTTCATCGCAAAGTTTCGGGAAAACAATGTTGTATCTTTTCTTAAAATTTTACAGCCAGCCATTGCTTGCTTTAAATTCACTGTTCGAGTCCAGTTCTTTTGCAAAATTCTCCTTTTCGCTGCAACATCAAACCACTCATAGAAAGGTTTTGATCACGGCATTGGCCAAACCATTTTCGTACACATTCTTTAACTTCAGGATAGGTCGAATTCCGAATTTTCATTTTCTTCCTGTTTCCGGCATCATACTTTTTTCCGATTGTTTCCCTTTTTTTATTATTTTTGAAAGAGTTCTGGAAGGGATTTAAAGTAAGCAGGAATTTCGACTTTCTTTTTTAGTTTGTTTTCATCCAAAAACTTCAACACTTTTATTTTATCTTTGACCGATAATATATTCAATTTGCGTTTTTCACCAGCCATTCTCAAGAAGTTGGAAAAATTAAATCTACAAAGGTTCACGAACACGTTTTTATTCTACACTGGTTAGCAACGAAATGAAAGAACACACACTGTCGTTAAAGTGCACATATTCCACAATAAAGAAGAAGGACACAGCAAATTCACCCGCAAAACAGTCGTGACAAAATAACAGCCTCTCACCCCTCCACCCCTCTTCCCGTTTCTCATCGACCACCCCAATATCTTATTAATTGCTTTTTCGCGAAAAAGGGGTAAAGGATGAAACGAGATCACTCTCAAACTGGCTATATTGCTAATAACTGCCGCGAGAAAAACTCAACTGAAACATATTTATGGGAGAAAAATTTCGACATATCAAGGGTTTTGAAAAACAAATTGCGAGATAACTATGGGAAATATAATGAGAATTTCGATGGAAATGCAGGGAAATTTTTTTTCGAGATGTCAAGGGTCGAGATATCAAGGTTTGACTGCAGTATAAAATAAAATAACCAAAAGTTAAATGGGAGTATTGGAAAAACTTAAATCGGTTTACTTTTAGGTATGCAAGGAAGAGAAGCTGTCGAAATATTTGTTGACACTGATGAAGGCAAAACTCAGGCGAAATTCGAACCCGTGTTGAAAGGGTGTGAGAAACATGTCTAACTTACTGCGCTATTGGGGCCGTGTCAAGGAACGTTTAAAGCAGTTGTCATGGAGTATATGGAAAAAAGGGGGCAAAGAATACTGAAGAAAGAGGAAATTTAGTATCTATAAACTGTAAAGAAGCAATTACTAATAATAATATTCTAACAAAAAATGAAAAAATTATTATTTAGCTAATTTACCAGTCTCAACTTATCTCCCACACAGCACGAAACTTCCTGGGGACGCACAGTGTGTAATTTCGGCAATCTAGGTGGAAAAAATTAAAATTTCGACCTCTTTAGAAATTATTAATCGCTATGTATTTCGATAGAAAAATATCCGTTACATATGAAAACGGGTTTAGTTTTCCAGAATATCGCCAGGTGGCGCTATTATACTCGTCCGAATAGGCGCAATCTTGCACCTGCCGCGCTGAGTCATAACTGCCAGTTCTGTGAGCAGAGAATTCGTTGGCGTTGCATTCGAGAACTACTGTTTCTAAATATTATTTATTTTTACACCTGCATTTCTACAGTATTTTCTATCCATCAATGTCTTTTTTGTTTGAAGAACAGAGTTTATTGCTGTAAAACAGCCTCTAAAATCGGTAAGTCATTTTTTTGCAATGTGAAAGCGAAACCATTAGTTTATGTAAAGTTTTAGTTTAGAGTACCACCGAGTACCACTTTGTGGTTGCGTAGGCATGAAAGATAGAACATTTATAAGTTTACATGTTGAAAAATATCTTGCGAAAACTTGCGTTTTAATTTTTTTTATCCTTTTCTGCAGAATGGCACATTCAATTTCTCGGAGACGGCTTTTCGAAGTATGGATGAAAAACACGAAATGTTCAAAAGTAGACGCATTGATTGCGTTTATTATGCAAGAAGTCGAATTCGGAAAGTACTGTGATAAGCTTGAAGAGTAGAATTAAAAAAAATTGCCAAACGATCAATAGCAAATGGGAAAAGGTTGGAAGACATCGACAACGTTTTCTTCGAAATTTCGCTAAGCGGCAATGTCGCATTTTGTGATGATTTGTTTAAAGCTATACCATTTACTATAGATCCTTCCATCACCAATCCTGTCCGGCCAACTAAAACTTTCGATGCTTACGGAAATTCTGTTAAGGAAGCAAGGCAAAAGAGACTCTGCAGCAATAATTAAAGAACTCTCAGCTGCATCCCCAAATAGAGGTACAACTATTAAGACGGCTCTGATATCTTTCCTTCAAAAGCAACAAGCGCTTGTGTTAATGGTAGATAATGGTTTGTCCTCTCGTCAATACCAACGAATACGTGAACAAGCTGAAAATCTGAATTGCAAATTGTATCCTCCCTATCATAAAGTTAAAGAATCCAAGCAGTTATGTTATCCACACGGTATTAGTGTGACAGAATCATCAGCAGAAATAACTTTGCAGGCACTCGTTGACCACAGTGTTTCACGTATTTGTCACATCAAATTTGTTACTGAAAAATTACGTTTGTCCACAAATAATGCTTTTGAAGTTATTATGAAATGAGTATGTGATGGATCCGAGCAAAATAGATATAAACAAAAGTTTTCTGAGGAAAATTTGAGTGACGAAAGCCTTTTCAACATTTGTGTAGTTCCACTTCAAATTCATAGACGGTAGGTAAAGATGATTCCAAAAGTGTAATTTGGAAAGACCCAGTTCCGTCTTCGACTAAGTACTGTCGACCTATTAAATTTATTTTTGCCAAAGAATCAACAGATTTAATTACTACGGAAGTTGAAAAAATAAAACACCAAATAAAAGAACTCGAACCGACGAAAATTTTCTTTGATGATTTGGAAATTTCTTTAACGTCAACTCTGACATTTTGTATGGTCAACGGAAAAGTTTGTAATGCTGTATCATCGTGTTCATCCACCCAAATGTGTTACTTGGTGGGGCGAAACCCAATGAAATGAACAACTTACGTGTCATCTCCAAAAAAGAAGTGAGCAAAGAATTTCTGCCGTTTGGCATATCACCCCTCCACTCTTGGATAAGGCTAATGGAATGCGTTCTTCATATTTCATATAGACTAGAAATTAAAATATGGCAAGTACGAGGAGCTGTAAAAAAAAGAAAAAGTATCTTAGAAAAAAAAGAGAGAGATTTAGACGAGATAATTAGGTCTTTTAGTTGACATGCCAAAGTAAAAAAGTGGCAACACAAATGACGGCAACACTGCCCGCAAATTTTTTAGACATCCTGAGGAAACGGCAGAGATAACTGGAGTGGAGTTGAACTTGATCAAGCGTTTGGGAATTATTCTCGAGTGCATAAACTGTAACATGAAAATTAATATAGACAAATTCGTAGAATTTACGAGAGTGACACAAGACATATACCTCCGAAACTACCGTTGGTATCCAATGCCTGTAATTCTACATAAAATTTTATTTCACGGGAGAGACATAATTGAAGCGTGTATTCTTCCGATTGGATCATACTCTGAAGAAGCCCAGGAGGCAAGAAATAAACACAATAGGCAATATAGGGAACTATTCACAAGGAAGACATCCAGGATAAACACAAATACAGATTTACTACACAGATTGCTCATCACATCCGATCCCTATATAGCAAGTTTACGGGCAGCTCCAAAATCCAAAAAACGGAAAATGGATCGAGAAATGAAAAATTTGTTAAAATTAAGTTTATCAGATGCGGAAGATTCCGTCATCGTGTCTGAGGACTCATCAGAAGAGAGCAGTAGCTCAGAATGAAAACATACTTATCTATTATTCTAACATGCGTGAAACACTTTTGTACGATTGTTTTCACTCAATGTAAATTTTCAACTTTTTTCCACTTTTCTGCTTATATTTTTAGCTCGATTTTTCTCAAATATTTACTATTACGTATTAAGAAAATATTTTATCTGAGAAAATACGTTTATTTTTTCTATTTCTAGAACACCAGTTTTACTCATATAACATGTTTTCATGTGTATGTATATATTGAGCAAAGATTTATGTTATTGTAAAAACGTTCTTAAAATTACTCATGTATTAAAATAAGTTGTTCAGTTAAACATATTTGTATGTTATTAGCAGTATTTATCCTAAAAACCGAACAATCAACTTTTGTGTTGGAAATATTAATTTTTTCCACCTAGATTGTCGAAATTACACACTGTGGGACGTACGAATTGCCTCCATCACCTCCTTAAACCCTCCCGGGAGAAAGGGGGCTTTCATGCTCATTGCTACGATGCGCGGGGCTGGAGACCCTGAGAACGTGCTTAGTGGAATTTCTGATCGATGTGCTTAGCGGGAGGCTTTAAAGACAAGCTTCCGTAGACGATACATCAATGGATATTTTAAAGATGACCTTCCCTAAAAGATACGTTACTGGATGTTTTGCAGATGAGCTTACTTAGAAGATGTGTTAATGTGTATATTGAAGTAATAATAACATGTAAAATACATTTGAATCATTAATTGCAGAATGGGAACAAGTCACAAATACTAATTTTACAAAAGACATAAAAAGTAATTTACTATCGTTCTTGGCGAAGCAAAGTCTAATTTTTTTCTAAAATATGAAGTTGTCTTCCAATACACATTATATATACATTTTCCGCTGATGTGAGAAAATATTTCACTAAACAAAACATTACATTTCAATTTTTTAAAAACACTTCATTCAATGAGCGTGAGTTGAGAAACATATTTTAAAAAGCGCATAAGATCAACCTGCGAGTAAGTAGAAATTTACTTTGGAGTTGATTTATTTATTGTACTTAAGTTGGATAATCATAGTTTTTACATTATCGTAGTATTAAGACAACAATAAAGTTAATCCCTTAAGTTTGAGTTTCATGACAAAAATTGAAAACATTGTAGCAAATCATGAAAAATAAAGAAACAATTTTTAAAACTTTGTTAAAGAATGGAAAAATGGGAACAGATAATTTGATACAATTGAAATATTATTTTTTTTATTTTGAGATTGTGTAAAAGTAATTTCTAAGCGATTATGTTTTTGAAAGATATTACGGAAAAAACCCAACTTTTGGACTTCAATAAGTTAATTGAGATTTTTCTCTTGTTCCTAACGAGTCAAATTTCATCAATGTTGGACGAAATATTATTGAATAAATAAAATTGTTTGAAGAACACATGCTCTCAGACAGAAAATCTGCTTTATATTTCTACTAATAATAATGTGCGTGTTAGCGCTCTACAGGGTAGACTGATGGACTTAGATTTACGAAATTTGGCACAAGCATACTTTGTTGGTTGTTAATGTGCAGCTTGGAGTGCTATGTAATTGAAGGTTTTATTAGAATTTCAATTACATGAAAATTAAGCAAACTTTCGGCATTTTTCCATAATAACTTGCGAAATATTTGCAAAATAAAATTAATTTTTACACCATCAAAAAATACAAAATTACCTTTATTATAATGTGAATTAAATTGCTGTACAGTTTATTCATCTAAATTTAATATTTTTTAAAAAATATTTCCATGCATAAGTAGCCGCTTTCGGCGACCAGCTTGTCCGCCGGAAATATGGTTTTAATTGAATTATGACCAGTTTATTTTAACTGAATTTAAACGTGCTTAAAAAAATGGGGACATAGCAACCATAACCATTCAGCTTTTTGAATATATTTCCTAATATACACAATATCTTAGAGAGCTTGATTTACAGATTCCATAAAGACTTTCATGAAATTAAATATGAAAGAAAATGTATTAAGATATTACTTCGCATTTCAACACTAAAAGACAAACACGCAATTAAATACTTGTTTAAACAATGAAAACGGTTTCAAATGCGTTGCAACAATGAAACGTATTGTTGTAAATTATGCCAAAAAATATTTTTAAAAGGCTATTAAAATTAGAGAAAAAATTGTCCGGCAACTTAATTGATATCATTGAGAAGGTAATTTTTTGCACTTTCAGATGGTGTAAAAATGATTTTTCTGCGGTAGAACTTTCGGAAGTTATTAAGGAAAAACTCAAAAATTCGCTTAATTTTTTATTAATCAAAATTTCAAAAAAAGAGTCGCAAGGTACACATAGTGCCACCCTCCAAAGTTCCCCCGCGGTTTTCTTATCGCGGGCCTGAGGGAGGGTAATCTGTGCAGGGGTGGCTGCTTGCTGGGGGGAGGGGGAAGCTTTTCTTGACGTCCCAATTTCAGAGATGAGATTCCTGTGGTTTCTCTGAAGACGATTGGTGAGATTGTTATCCGTAACAAAAGTGCGCTTCCCTCTTTCACTAGTGTATAGGCTGTAAAATCTATCCATTCCTATTTCCGCAAGGGCTCTTTCTAGTTGGACAAGTTGACGTAAATCCGTTAATTCTCAAAAGAATCAAAACTTTACTGTAGATCAGTCAAAGTCGCTATCGTGCCATTTAATTTCAGTCGCCCCCCCACTTCATAATACCTTCAATCATTTTTTAAACCAATGTAATTATAATTGAACATCACCGCAACTTCATTATGTAAAAAAAATAAACTTCGTAGATAGAAGAGAACTTTACTGTCTTTTATGCAAGTTTGCTGGGTGTCGGGGCCATCGAAAACAGTGGCGGACCGGGTCTGAAAATAGCGGTTGCCATCAGTCAATGGAGGCCCACTCATATTAAAAATGATATCGTTTTTCTCTCAAATATTTTTAAATTTTAGTTATTATAAATATAATAAATTAAAATCAAGAAACGGATATGATATATTCCTTATCTTAAAATCTGTTATATACACTGATAGTTCTGTAGACACACGCCCCCGGCCACAAGAAAAAATCTGCTCTTCGAAAGTTAAATAAATGAAAATTAAATAAGTTGGCTCGGTTAATTCTTGGAAAAGTTTTTAAATAATTTCCTTTTATGTACAATGGAAGTTAACTATGGTCTTTATTCCATTTTGATTCGTGGTAGCCGAATCCTTTCGTAAATGTATGTTCATTTTTGTTGCTTTCTGTATTATTGGCATAAGTTCTGAAATAACAAATACTAGCTGCGTGGCCCGGCGTTGCACGGACTATCTCGAATAATGCGTTATTCACTGGCGGAAAGAAGGAGGTAAAGTGATACATGCCCAACATTCTCTTCTAAATAAATAAGAAAAGAGCGGTTGAAACATTTGCGTCAAAATCGACAATTTTTGAAAAAATACAAATATTGTTATTTTGTTAAAAAAAAATTATACCGTGTATGGCGAAATGAATGGTCTATCTCAGGTGTTCCCAACCTTTATTTCCTCGCATACCCCTTTATTAATTTTTATATTTTCGTGTACCCCTATCGACATATCCCCCACCACCACCACCAACAACCATCTGTCTGTGCAAAGAAGTTATTATCAATAATGTTAAGGGCTTAGGTTAGCTTAAGAGTCAAATGACCCGAATTAATAACATTTGCTGAACTTATTTTACTTTTTGTTGCATTTGCACAATAGTATTAGTTACAATAGTAGATCAATTCCAAAACAAATGCAATCAGTATTGCAATAATTTCTCATTAACTTATAAGGATGGCTGAAAATTACACTCCGTGTTAATCAACTATTCAAGTGGTACAGTTATTAAATACCAAGTGTTCACTTGGAGAAACAAATTTCTCTGACTTTTTTCTGTCAGCGTCATTTTTTATGTTAATGTAGTTTAATTATTGAAATTTTTTTCGTTATTGCATGCAACATTGTTGTTGTAACAATGTTCTTTAAAGTAAATAACTTCAACAATAAAAAGTATTTTGAATTGCGCAGCAACAATGAAAAGCATTGTTATAAAGTACCCGAAACAATGAAAAGCATTGTTGTAAATTAGTTTTTAATTAATATCTTTTTTACTAATTGTAATTTCGGAATTTGAATGGCCGAAATGGATTCCTTGGATTATTCCCCATCTTTTGGTACTTTCCGCGCACTTCTCCGTTCGGCGGTTCGAGAGAAGATCGCTGGACATACATACATGCATACACACATACATACGTTTGTTTACCTTCGAATTTTAATAGTATAGACTATTCTTGTTTTGAAGCTGAAATTCGCAAGTTTTACCCTAAACAAAGAAAATACAGTAAAGCACCGTTTATACTTTCCTCATTTATTCGTCGTTTACTTTTATACGTCGTATCATCACAGTCCCGATTCATTCTTATTTGTTAAAGGGGCTTTGTTCATACGACGCAAAGCTTCGGCATAAGTCGTTTTCCCCGCTCTAAAATGTGAAAATGTCCTCTTTTTTCTAGTATGTGAACTGTGATAAAGATATAATGACTTTGAAAGCATTCACAATTGATAAATTAACAGAAAAAAGTAGTCTGAAGGTAATTTATACGATGATTAAAAATTATTTCACATTCCTTTTAAGACGCAATGGTCTCCATTGAAAAACTTCGAACCTTTTACTCCAGGGATATATTGAATTGATGAGTATTGAGGGTATGATACATTGAAAGATAACATAACATTGAAAGTTGTCAAAAGCATTGAATGTATATAGGCCTAGTGTAAAATCTTTCTTGAGTCAAGTATATCTTTATGTTGGTGCGGTGTTGAAGTTAGGAAAGAAGACTGTGGGGTAAATTTCGCCAAAATTCTTAATTCAAAATAACTAACTCCATAATCAGAAACTCTGATGTGCCATAGAAAGGGTGTTTTATAATCTAAACATCAATTGTGAAAAGAATAATGGCACTATCAATAATTTTTTTACAAAATTACTTTCTAGTTCTCAATTTCAACAAATCGGCAATGTTGTAGGTGATTTTATTAAGTTCTTTAATATTAGTTTCGAAATTTCAAAAATAAATTGAAGTGGATAGTTTTTTTTTTGGCCCAAGAGCGATTACGTTGACTATACTGCGCCAGACAAAATTGTAAATTTGTGTCAAGATACGAACATTATATTGCACACGTATATATATAGAAAAACAGTTGTAAATTGGAGTGGAAACCGTGAGGTTTCTTCGGCTGAAATAAAAAGGCATCACATCAAAAATAATTTTGATTCATATTAATATAACTGAACATTTCAAATTGCTATAAAAATTTAAATTTTTTTTGAAGTTATTCACAAAAGTCTTATTGAATAAAAATAGTGTGAAATTACAAATTCATATTGCAAAGTTTTAATGCGTTTGAGGATTTTTTTTTGCAAATGTCCAATATGAAATTCATGAAAAGTATAGCTTTATTAAGTAAAGATTTTAATTAATTCCAAATTAAATTCTTTAAAATTTTTTCGGATATTTTTTCAGATTTTTAATGTAGGGTAAGAATTTTGGCACTTTTATACGCACTTTTAAAAAAATAATTAATGAGCATTTTTTTTTTTTTGTGGAATACTATAGTAACGTGAAAAACTATTTTCAAAATTTTTTAAAAAAGGTATGCCGACAAATTTATTGCATTTTTTGGATGAAAAAAATAAATAAAATTCCAACGAATATAATTTTGCAATAAATTTTGAAAACCATTTATGAATTTGTTAAAGCACCTAAGAGCATTATCTTCGATAAACTTTGACACTCCAGGTGGTATTTTTTAAATAAATTGTGAGGTCTTGAGAAGCAATAACCAAATTCTCACGAGAAAGTTTGACTAGACCCCCCAGATAGCTAGCTGGAAGCGATCGGAAAAAGGGAGCCGGCGTCGTTAAAAACCTTTCCTGATTACATCATCCGGAAGGGATTGTTGAAACGCCGCGCTGACTGACCTCGGGGGATCACCCAAGTCGCCAGGACCAAGGCATTACGTTGTGGTGGACGCCAATAAGCGATGCGGGCTCCAGGACAGAGATTTGTCATTGGTAAAACTGTCTCCTCCCCCGACAAATCACTAGAAACTTGACTGTCGACCACGCCTCGGAGGGCAGGGTCAAATGTGTTTTTAAACTGGAACTCTGGAGAAATCGGAGAGATGATCAAGAGATCGGTGAGAGATCGCTTGGAGAATCGAGATTAAAATTCTCGTGATCGAGAATTTTGGAAGGCAGCTCTCAGGCCGAGAAGCTGTTGGATCGGGCCTTGTCCCGTGAACCGAAGCCAACCTTTGGCTGATTAAAGCTCGTAGCGAGCTGGAAAGCATTTTGAGGAATTCGTCTCGATGTGAACGTGCCCTACGTCACTGCAATTTACCTTCTTCGGTATTCGGTATAACTCGTTAGTGGTTATACGTCAATATTTGAGCGGTCTGATCCCTCAAATCACTATTCCGGCCATCGGACTTGTACTCGCCTTGAGTAGAACTTTCAAATTTACCTACGAGTGAATTCATAACAAATCTGCGATTGAATCCAGATTTAACTTTGGCTTGTTTACGCTATCTTGTCCTGAGTTAAGCAGAATTGTTTTAAGTTGATGTTAATTTGTACATTCTTGTATAAAATCAATTAATCAAGAATCTTTAATTAAAAATTAATACCCTGATATTGCTGTGTCTGGTGAGTCCTTCATAGCTTAGTATCACTGAGCTATTACCCTACAAAATGAAGAACTTAATTTCAATGAGGGAATTTTTTATACTGTCTCATATTCAGAAATATATTAATAATACCTAATATTAAAATACATGTATTAATCACTACAAAGGAATTTTTCTATTTAAATACCTTTGCAAAATGTATTTTTTTCATTCACAATAAGTTTATAAAAAAACAATTACATTTAAAAAGAAAACATTCTTCGAGTAAGTAATTCATGCGGGGTAAACAAATTAGCGCCGATTTAATATTAATTTTAAAAACAGACAGGACAAAATTAAAACAGCTATAATCAATTAAGATTTTTTTTTATTTCTTTGAAAAAATAAGAGATTCATTTTAGCATTCTTGTGCAAAATCGTATGAAAATGGTCCCTTAAAACGCAAACGAGCTTCCACCCCATGACCCGTGTCAGTAAAGCCTCTCACGTCGGCTATCTCAGAGATGTGCACCACCTCCCGTGAAGGACATCGTGGCGCTGTTGAAAGGAGAAATTTAGGCGGACATTCGATTTCCTGTGACCGTCCTTTGTGCGTGCTTTGGCGCCGACGCGACCGCCTCTGGATACCACAGCCTCCCTTGAAGTACGTACAGGGGGAAGTCCTTGGGAATAGGGTGTGCTGTGTGGGATGTTGTTCTTATGTTTGTTTTTTGTCCAGTGCATATTTCTTTTTTTCATTATTATCTGTTTTTATCCCTGTTATATGTTTTTGTCCTTTCTAAAAAAATAAAAATCGCCTCCATCCATCCAAACCGAAAAGGAGGCAAATGGCTCTAAACACGGTGATGCAGGTGGTGTTATGTTATTTAATGTATTGTAATATCCATTTATTGACTTTAAATCTCCTACGGAAAAGTAACTGCGAAACTCAAAATTTCCTCCGACCTGCTGGTACTACCATCAGCGAAATATACCGACCGCAAAGGGTTAAAATATTAGATTACTAGCAGTACACGCACGGCGTTGCCCGTAGCAAAACAGTACAGAATACGTTAATCCAAAACAATATTTAAAAAATGCAACGTGAAAATCATTATTATACAGCAACCAAAATATGCGAGACAAATAAACACGTTAAGATGTTGCCAAAAATAATAAGCGAAGTGATTCAATTGAAGGTTATGATATCACCTGCGCTCTGCACTGTGAGCCAATGAAATTGCCAGCAACGTTCCGGAAAAGTGTCGCGGGAGGAATCTCTCTAGAGAAAAATATCATTCAACTGACCAGGAAAAATTTAATTAAAAAAAACGGGAAAAGATATTTTAACCGTTCTTGTTTTAAATCCGACAGAACAGTTCCAGTTATAAGCTGAAAAATATGAAAATAATAGTGTTATTAGAACGTCGGATGCAGCAAATTTAAAAACAAAAATAAAATTTCGATTGTGAAACTATTTTTTAAAAAATTCTCAAAATTCAGTAAATTACGTTTGGAGCTCAAAACAAACTTCATTAGAACGAAATTTTTGTTCTATCCTATGGTGCATTGATTGTTTCTCAATGATCATTAGAAAAGATACTACAGCCGTAAACGTGCCAAAAATGACTCCAAACAACACAAAACATTAAATAAAATATTTTCTAGATTGAATTTTAAAATTCCGGCTTAGAGGTGCATTGAGTCACGTTTACGACTACCTGTCTGCCAAATTTCATGTCTATGAGTGTGAGAGATTCGTCTGGACATCGCACGCACGCACGCTCTTTAAAATGCTGCTGCTTTTAGTGTCGCTTAGGAGAGTAAGTTTGCTGAGTGAATAACGATATTCAAATAAGTTAAATTAGTAAATAAAGCAAATTTAAAAATAAATTTAAACATTCATTACAAAATTTAAACAATGTTTAAGTAGCGCGCAATATGCCGCTACACACAACAAACAAAGGAAGTCAATGATAATTCAAAGAAAGTAAAAACCACGAAATAAAATATGATAGAATTGAATTAAACAGACAAGGAATCCATTTTAGTCCACTTTTTGACTTCCACACATTTGAATCCATTTCGAATTTAGTCTATAGCCCTTGAA
>BGPR01000655.1:96854-123999 GCA_013235015.1 Araneus ventricosus | reverse complement strand
GTAGTAGCTTTGAATTTGATATTCTAGGGGATAATCTTGTTTCAGGAATATCTTACAAATTAAATTTTAATTGTTCGCAAACTTTCGAAAAATTCAAATGTTCGAACATTTTTAAAAATCCTTACAAGAGCTTTATTAAAAAAATTTCAAATTAAAAATCAGTGTTTAAGAGTAATTTTTCAAGGAACTTTATAGTGATGCTTTTCTAAATCACTTTTTGATCTCCAATTTTTCACAATCAATATTCTGAATGTTTCAATTTAAGAATTTAATATTTTCTTGTAATATAAAGAAAAATTACCTACAGATGCCGATATAGACGACTATCAATGTCATGACCTCTACGAATACGACGCATCTGTTAAAGGAACTGTGTCAAATCCTTTCTATGGTCAAAGACAGTATCATAATGGATTATGGTGCGAATATGATAGATAAGATCACCAGAAGGCACTGTAAGAAATTTGTTTATAATTAATTCTGTGAAAGAAAAAAGAGCAATAATACCGCCATCAAGTAATCATTTTTGTTTGTCATCTTTTCTATAATAACGTAATTACGAAATTGATACGCCAAAACTTTTGAAGTTATATCCTTTTCATATTTGCTTGAAATTTAATGTGGAATAAAATCAGTCATCATTCTGCAAATGAAATTCCCGAATTTCAAAAAGACGATTCTTAAACTGTAATGTCCACCAGTATATGATGTGACATTACACTTTTTATTTGTAGCCGAAATCTCCGTATGACATTCTTCCTTCTGACATTTTGTAAAGGCTCCCTGCAATTTCTCTGAATTTATAAAAAAATAATAAAATAAAAATAAAAGTTAAAAAATTATAAAAATATTTTAAAAAATTTTAAATAATATTGAAAAAATAAACTATAAATTTTTTTATGAAAATCAAAAAAAAATATTAAGTTTTTAGTTAATGTATCCCTCACTAGATGGAGAGCATGCACACCTATATAACAATGTTTATTTTTGTAACGCATTCTTTCTTTCTCCATTCCATATCTTAAGTAAGAGGTAAGAGATTTTAAACTTCCTTCTTTCAGACTGCCTTTTGAATTTCTTCTTTTGTGGATAAATGTTTTTCTTCCAATTTATTCCGAGTGGATTCGGTCTTAGAGGAAAATCTTTATTAAATTTAGATCTTAAAATCTTTTTTTCCTCTTCTTCAGAAAACATATTCTGCTTGAATCCATGGATGAATGACCTCTGATGACGTCATCCACCAGATTCTTATTCTCATCGTTGTTTGTTATTTTTGTATTTTAACTCTTTCACAATTAAAACACCCCAATTCGTATTATATTTCCATATGAGCTAATTGATTTCAAGAAGACTTAAAAAATAAGCAGTATTTTGTAGGATGAATATATTAGGAACCATGAAAAGATAATGAAAAATTGTTCACCGTTTAAGAAACTTTAAAATGTGCTACCTACTGCGGGTAGTAGATGTAAAGTTTTTGGGATATGGAGAGCAGGAATGCACGAAAACAGAAATAATTGAAGTGGAGAAAAATGCTGCGAAACAGAAGGTTACGAATGAGAAATATAAAACAACCTGAGAAGAAGTTTTTCATAGTAGAACATACCAAAGCAACAGAAGGTTAATTGAATGAAAAGTAAAACAACTCGAAGGAACGTTTTGGCAACATCGAGTAGACATGATGTGAACAGAAAGTAAATTGAATGAGAAAAAGTGCAACTTGCAGAAGAAAGTTTTACATATGAGTGAATATGCTGCGCCAAACAGAAGGTTACTGAATGAGAAACTGTAAAAAAACAATCTGCAGTAGAAGTTTATTTTGGCATGGATAGGACATGCCAGCCAAACAAAAGGAAGAATTGAATATAGAAAACAACCCTGTAGAAGAAAGTTTTTTTGGCATATGGGGTAGAACATACTGGTCAAACAGAAGGTTAATTGAATGAGAAAGTAAAAAAACAACTCGCAGAAGGAACGTTTTGGCAATATCGAGGACATGATGCGGCAAACAGAAAGTAAATTGAATGAGAAAGTAGAAAACAATTCAGAAGAAAGTTTTTGGCATATGGAGCAGAATAGCCCGCCAAACAGAAGGTTAATTGAATGAGAAAGAAAAACAAACCCAGAGAAAGTTTTACTATGGAGTAGGACATGGCCAAACAAAGGTGAATGAATGAGAAGTAAAAAACAACCAGAAAGAAAGTTTACATATGGGGTAGAACATACGTGCGCAAACAGAAGGTTAATGAATGAGAAAAGCAAAACAATCCCAGAAGGAACGTTTTGTGCAAACACTGAGTAGGACATGATGCGGCAACAGAAAGCTAATGAATGAGAAAAGTGAAAACAACTTTGAGAAGAAAAGTTTTTTTTGGCATATGGAGTAGAACATGCGCGCCAAACAGAAGGTTGAATTGAATGAGAAAAGAAAACAACTGCAGTAGAAAGTTTTTTTGGCATATGGAGAACGCACTAGCTCAAACAGGCGTATCTCGAATGAGAAAGAAAAACAACCCTGTAGAAATATGTTTGCATATGGTATGCGTCCAGTCCGAAATCAGAAACACATTTCCACCAATAAGGTTACTATTCGGTTGGCGTACTGCGAAATACATTTCCTCAACTTTAGCTTTCATAAAACAAATATGATTGCACTGAGTAGTGGAATTTAAAAATATGGGCGTATAATGAACGTAGTATTGTTTTGAACTATATCATACCAAGAAAATCTCACTCAAATACGTTTTTGTTCGCAAAATTCTATGCAAATTTGCAAAAAATGTCTCCGGTAATAGTGACAAAGTGAAAAGCTCGAATAGGTTTGAAGATCTGGAATATGAAGGCGCCGCTATACGCCAACAGATCCTATAAAGTGGGCGATCGGCACAGTAGTAGTTCATTCTTATGCGTTAGGTTCCGGTGTTACTTTTCTCGCTTTGTCTCGTCAAGTTGTTTTATCTGTAGCTCTGCTTATTGACAGTTAGTGTGCTTTTTTCAATAGCTTGTGTATCTGCATTTTGCTATTCTGGAATCTTAATGTAGTTAGTCAACTGCATTCATAATCGAAGAGACAAGTTCTTTATTCAAAACTTTGCAAAAACCAGAGTGTAAAATACCTCGAAGGACAAGTGGAAGTTGACTGTGCCAGATACACAGTTTCTTCTGGTGCTGAAACATCGAGTACAGCTGTCCAGTCCCAGTTGCGGAGGACCTCAACCAATTTAAAAAAATATCTACGATATTGTAAACATTGTCAAAGCACCTGTTCGTTCGTTAACAAATAGAAGAAAAAAATTTCTTAGTAGAAAATGTTTGAATTCAACATAGTACTAAATTTCTTCTACTTTTAGGTAGTTCTAGTTTAAAACCCAACTAGATTCTTTTTCAAATGAAATGCGCTAGAAGAATTGAGGTATAGCTGCCATCTGAAGAAAATCCGGATCTTTTGTAAATATCAGTAATATTTGTGCACTCAAAAAATGTAGAGAAAGGAGATCACCAAGTAACAGGCATTAGTAACATAGGCTTTTAGATTTTAAAAAAGGCCAGGGAATGTTTCGTAAACATGAAACTTGCGCATATCATAAAAAAAATCAGTCTTAATTGCTGAAAACACAAAATCCATTGTTACAAAAAAACTGAGAGTGTTATTAATCAAATAAATGCTCAAAGAAGATTGGATATTGAAAAAAACAGAAAATACTGAAAAAAATACTGTAAATACCTATAATACTAACTATAAGATTTTGCGGAAGACAACAAATAGCAGTAAGAGGTCATCGTGATGGTGGACTAATAGGCCTAGAAGAGCCAGAAAAATGGCGGAAATTTTTCGATCACCCTGAGATACAGACTAACAGTGTAGATAATGACCTTAAAGACCACCTAATGAACAGTGATGGGAGGAATGTACACAAGTTCTTTTATTCAAAACGAGCTCATTAACAGGTTGGTCATTATCATTTTTCAAATTGTGAGAAATGTCAGGAAGTCTATTTTTTATTCCGTCTCGGCAGATGAAACCACTGGACATTAGCCAAATAGAAGTTTTCTCTTTGTGTACGGTAGTATGTTGAAGACCAAAAATACAAAATTAGAGAAGATTTCTAACTTTTGTCCCTCGTTTATGACTGTTACTGAAGGTTTAGCTAACACAGTGTTAGAGACCTTGTCAATTTTAGGGCTTGACTTTAAAGAAAAATGAGAGGTCAGAGGCGATGGTGTTGCCACGATGAGAGGGCACCAGAGGGTACAAACTTCTATCAAAGAAAACTACACTCAGCCTTGTCCCCATTGTTCATATAGTCTAAATTTGTTTTCGGATGCAAGTAACATTCCTCTATAAGATATTGTATGGGCGTTATCAAAGAAGTCTGCAGATTCTTTCATATGTCGACAAAAGAACTGAAATATTGAAATCAATGATATCTGACTGTTGTCCTGAACAGAAAAAAAGAAACTTATTTTTACCAGAAACACGATAAGTGGAAAGGCACGACTGGTGTTTTATTTAAAAGATATTTAGAACCAATTCCTCTCTTTTGAAAATAGAGAAGAATCAAGCGACTCAGCACCCAAGGCACATGTTCTAAGGGTTCTATCAGTCAATTTCAATCTTCTGTCAATCTTTTTTTTATTTTAGCCGGATGCCGTCATCAACTACACATAACTTATTGAGAAGTTATTCTGATAGTTACTGTAACTATCTTTATAAAAAACATAAAGATCTTTCTCTCAAGCCATAGAAATGCTTACAGTGTCTTAGATCTGCTATCGAAACAAAGGGTAATATGTGCTAATGGCAGCTTAAAACCTGTATGCTCAAGTAAAGAAAAAATCGCTGCAAAGCTCGACATTAAAGAAGAGATTCCAAGACTCGCCTCAAACAGCCCCAAGCAACGTCCCCTGACAGCACAGAAGAAGATACTATCGACGAGCTGTTTATGTTCTTACCTTGATGATTTTTGTATTCATTCGAAGGAACGCTTTTGAATCTCACAAGGAAACAGTTGCATCCTTACAACACATCCTTCCAGAATTTTGTACCAAAACAGATTTCTATTCATTGGAACTGCTTTACCCTTTCACGAAGAATATTTGTCTCATAAAGAGGTCGTGCAAAGTGAGTTTATTCAGTGGAAAGAAAAGTGGAGTCAGGAAAAATCTGAAAATCTTCCCAAACAGCCATTAGTCCTCTAGAAAAATGTGACAAGACTTTCTTCCCCAACATTTATATTCTCTTGAAACTACTAGCAGTTCTGCCTGTTTCTTAAACCGTGGAAGAAGCTTCTAAAGCTAAGAAGATTGAAGACTTTACTTAAGAAATACATGACAATCAGGTCTAATGGACTAGCATTGCTTTGATCCATAGGACAATTAAAATAGAGATGAAGAAGTTCTTGATAAGTTTGCTAGTGTACCAAGAAATCTGGACTTGTTTTGTAAATTTTACATAAAAGAAATTTTATGTATATACTTCATGACATCGTATTTATAGCTCAATAATAATAAAACAACATTCTTTTCCTTTGTATAAAATTTAATTTGTTGGGACCAGAGCAAACAAAAAATCTTATTAAAAAAAAGGTAAATTACATTAAGTAAGAAAAAAGTAAGGGAAAATAAATAACACGAGATACTAATTAAATACAATACGCGCGTGTTATAAAACAGCGCGCTATATATAAAAAGTATTAGTTCAATTATATAAAATAAACTGAAAACATAGAAAAATAATAATAATTAGATTGTTTAGTCCCAACACTTTGTTTAAACCCCTTGAAAACTATCCTTAATCATGGAATGATAGTTTACTTTAAAAAAAATAATAAAAAACAAGCGCAAATAACTGTAAGCTTGGCATCATTGGGCCCCCAAAATTATAACCTATTCGCCACTGTGGAGCAGAATATGTGCGCCAAAGAAGGTTAACTTGAATGAGAAAATAAAAAACAACCTGCAGAAGAAAGTTGGCATATGGAATTGGACATGCTGGCCAAACAGAAGGTAAATTGAAGGAGAAAAGTAAAAGACAACTTGCAAGATAGTTAATACAGCAAAAGTATCTGTCCGTCGTGGTTTAACAAATAATATGTTTTTGAACCAATAGAATGAGGAAAAATGCTAAAATTACAAATAGTGTTCCAATGGCTTTGAGAAATTCAAATAGTTTAGGTTTTTGTTTTCACCCATCCTATTCCTTAAGAAATTTTAAACTGACGTAAGTACGAATGTTGAACGATGATGACAAAGGCTAAGGTATTCAGTTAAAATATAGACAATAGAATTTACACACCTCCAGGTTTGGCTTAGGGGAAAAAAACAAAAGAAAGTATGTAGGTGGTCATACTTGGTTTGAGGATTTTTCATAATTTTCTGTTAGTTGTCTGTTGAATTTTTTTTAACATTTTACATTATCTCCTGAACATACATAATTTTCTTGTAACATGAAATTAATTACTTTTCATAATAGCAATTTCAAATTAGCAGGTTGTGGGCCACCCTTTGGCGCATAGTGTTCCAAAGTGGCCCTTATTGAAATCACTTTATAAATGTAAAAATTACTCTAAACTTATTTTCTTTCTAGAAGCGCATTATAATGTTCAATACTTATGTTTATACTACAGCAATAACTAGGCCAAGAATTAACAAAGTTTCTTTTAGATTTATATTTTTCTGATAGACACATAAAAACTATAAATACACCATTCAATAAAAAAAATATAACTTTATTTTATAATTAACAAAATGGTAATAAGCATAAATTAGGTAGAAATTTGAAAATTACCCTTACAACATTGATTTCCATATTCGTTTTCTAAGGCGACCCAACTCGGGCCACCCCAGAACATGCATATGGTGCCATTTTCACTACTAAAACTATAATATGATAAATTTGTTAGAATTGAATTAAATGTAGTTAAAGAGAAAAGAAATAAGTTTCAGAAAGAAAAAACTCGTATCATAACTCGAAGTTCTAAGAATTTAAAACACATGTAAATTAAAAATATCTTCTTACCTGAAATTAGAATGACTAGTCCTCAAAAGTGAAATCACTGCATATCATGGCGGCGATCGAGATTATCTCTTTAAATTCAGCCACGTGCCTGAAGATAACATGATTTACAATGCAGTAGCACCATGGTGATTAAAAGAAATTAATACTGCTTTTCAGGGGCTACCTTAGAAACACTTGCCACCTTGGCTTACAACTGACCTACCTTGAGGAAAACTATGACGTGACAAACAAATACGTTTTCTACCAGGATAAGGACATCCTATATATTGCTGCTTTCCATTGTAATTTATTGGAAATGAAAAAAAAATTAAAAAAAGATTTCAACATAAAAATCAGCACTCGTTTTTTGTCTTAATGCTATTCTATGTTTTTGATGATGAAAAGATGATAAAGGGAATAAATTTTTCTTGAAATGTAATTCGATGGCAGGCAATAAGATCCAAGATATAAGATAGTAGTGCCAGTAGTAATATATCATATTACTCAGAAATTTAAAAAATTCTGAAACTTTAATATTTCAAATTCTATATGCAAAGAAAAAATATCTAAGAACCTTTCATATTTTGTCTCTTCTTCCAAGCATTCAATACCATTTTATGACTTTTTCTTTAAATAACTAGAAATAAGATTTGTTTCTGAAATTCCTTTGCGACTCTAATTCCTTGAAATTTTTTATTAAAAGATTTCTTTGAAATAAATCTCGGAAATCGTTTTGAATTCACTGGTTAAATTTTTTTGATGTGCCTGGAAACAGCCATAAGATTAAGAATTATTCTTAGAATTCTCTTTAGAATCTATTTTAGAATTTCTTAACGTTTTCTAGACTGTAATAACTTTAATTAAACTATTAATTAAATTTCAAAAGCACACAAATGAATGAATTAGAAAAGTCCAAAAGAATATAGATTAAAAAAAAAATGGAAACAAAAATTTAGAAATTCAAAAGCAATCAAACAATAACGATTGGAGCACTAATCTAGTAAGTTTTAAATTGCAATGAATAGTGATGTGGTTTCTTAGTTGTCGTAGCATTTTTATTGTAAATTATTAAGCACACACGGTTTTTTTCTGCAATTTACAGGTATTTAAGGTAGTAGATATAATATGACACACATATTGCTAATTAGATGGGTCTATTAAGGGCAATGCTTTCTGTTGGAGAAATTTCAATGGGATATTTTGGCGTGCCATCACGTCACATGACCTCGACCATGTAGGAAAGCGCGCGAAGTCCGAGATGTTTGCCAGTCACATTTGTGATACGATTAGTTGAGTTACATTTACGGTCAGTTTTGCTGAAACATGAGGACTATTTTGGGACAAACTTCGTAATTTTGAACCTTGATCCGATGACGAGGGCGACACCTGAACCGGCACCCTCTGCACAAAGTTTCGCACCATACCAGTGGGTGAACATTTGGCCCCGACGGATTTAACGTGCACCAGATCCGCTTACACAGCGGTTCTTCGATAGAATCAGGTTTTTCGAATCTTAAACTCTTTGGCCCCAAAGCCTAGACCTAACTATCAGGCCACCATGGCCATTTGTGATATTGAATCATCATCCGCAAATGAAACAGACAGTACAATCATGTATCAATAACATGCCAAGAAGAAGCAAGGTTCTAATCGTGAAGATAGGCGTCACAACTAAACATTAAAAATAATTACTTATTATTATTTACTTTATTTTTCTTTGTTAAAAATTGCTTTATTTTTCTTCGTTAAAAATTACTTTATTTTTATTTGTTAAAAATTACTTTGTTTTTATTTGTTAAAATTAACTTTATTTTTATTTGTTAAAAATTACTTGATTTTTAATTGTTAAAAATTACTTTATTTTTATTTGTTAAAAATTATAGACGTCACAACTAAACATCAAAAAAATTACTTATTATTATTTATTTTATCTTTATTTGTTAAAAATTACTTTATTTTTATTTGTTGAAAATTACTTTATTTTTATTTGTTGAAAATTACTTTATTTTTATATGTTAAATATTACCTGATTTTTATTTCTTAAAAATTACTTTATTTTTATTTCTTAAAAATTACTTTATTTTTAATTGTTAAAAATTACTTTATTTTTAATTGTTAAAATTACTTTATTTTTAATTGTTAAATATTACTTTATTGTTATTTGTTAAAAATTGCTTTATTTTTGTTTCTGAAAATAATAATAAATGTTGCTTTAATATTACAACTTCTGATATTTATAGCAATGATTCATAGCAACATATTTAGGCACCATTTCCCAAAAAAATAATGAGAAAGAAGTTTTATTTAGTAAATATATTTTAAATGTGTGGGCGTCTAATAATTTGCCCAGGGACTGAAATTTTTTGGAAGACTTGAAATTTTTTTCATCACTTTTCAATGCAATTTTCTATAAATCCTTTTCCAGCGGATCAAAATAACTTTCAAAGATTTTGATGTGGAGCCACCAGATTTTCTTCTCGTCTATGGAAAGGACAAGGAAACTGTGATTGGCACTTTCATGGGTTTTGAGAACCCCAGACCTATCGTTTCCAATGAGGGAGAGAACGAGATTCGACTTCTCTTTCGAACGGATTTCATGGCTGCGGGGAGAGGATTTCTTCTGGAATACGAATCTGGTCCCAACATGCGTAAGTCACAATAAACTATGCATAAATGAAACAAAAATGATAAACGATAAAGATACAACAATGATAAAAAATAAATAAAATAAAATAAAAAATGAAAAAGCTCCTATTGGCTGTCTTAGAAAGCATAATATCATTTTAAGTGCATATATGAAAAGTTCCATTTGGTTGAAAGCCACTAGTCGATACCCCTTCATCGCCAACAGATCCCAAGTCACCAATGCTATAAAACAAGATGGCTTCTAAGGAGTGGCCATTAGGGCTGCATAGCTGCAGTCCCCCTGAAATTGTTTTAAAAGCGTTTTTATTCTAATTGGCTTACTTTTTCACTTTGAGAGTTCAATGATCAGCGAAAGTGGCAAAAAAGTGATGGAAAAACGTAAAAGGAAGACGGAAGATCAATTAAGAATTAAGAGAGAAACAGGCCAGAGCTGCCTAGAGTTTTCCCTTCTTAAGGATCAAAATTCGCGCACTGAGCAACGGGGAGCGCTCAGTCGGAATGGAGAAAACAACCCTTTCTCCTTTTGAAATTAGATGCACTCGAGCTGCGATTTTCACACCTCTCATTTGGCGCGACTTCCGCCTTTGCCTTCCTCATTTGGCATTTTTTCTATTTCTCTCAGTAGTCCAATCATTAAGTATCAAATTCGGGAGGATTTGCAATTTTTTTTCTCCTTTATGTCTCCTGGGGTGCTGATTACGAATCTGATGTTTGCCGCCAAAAAATGCCGTCGGAACTTTAGTTATAGCCGAAAAAACATGAAAACAGATTCTTCAATTTTTTGCCTGTAACTCAAAAAATATCGATATTTAGTATATCATCAACGTATACCAAAATAATCAGCATAAAATTTGCTACAACTTAGGTCTATACAATGTTTGCAGCACTACTTGCTTCTGAGCTGACGAGCCGCCACTGCTTCTAAGTAACGATCCAATGAGGTGACATGGAGAGTTTTATTCAGCTGAGAAGGGGCGGTGGAAGGTGTGGTAGCATGTGTCTGCTTGAACCGTAAGGCTCACTGAAGGAGACGCCTTTATTGCTATAAATCCCGGGTCCAATCCAAGCGAAACAATTGTGGGTAAATGGAATGTATGCAAATACGCCACCATGAACTCTTTCTTGTATGCAAATAGGTTGGAAGACATCTGCATATCCGAAAGAGTTCATAGTGGCGGATTTGCATACATTTCATTTATCCACCATCGTTTCAGAGCGACTTTTTGTCGAATGTCTATTTCGACGAACACCGATTCAGGGATGTATTTCCAACGAAACACTGAATTTCTTCTGGAATAAAACACTGATATGGTCTATGGTGGGATCATTCGAAAGCTGATGGAATGGACAAGTTTTTGGTAAATTTGACCAATTGTAGCTTGTACGTTGTTTGCGGTATTCAATATTAAAAAGTTTGGCGACAATTCGATTTTGAATTTCACCAACGTTTCGACGCTTATAACTCGGCTTTAAATCAATATATTTTGATGAAAATGGTGTCATCTTAAAGGATTTTAATTTCCCTTTCGGAATATGTGCTTACCTTGCGCGTAGATTTGTTCAAAACGTTTTAAATTTGAATTTTTTGACTGTTTTGAGCAAACTCGTTGTATCCGCCATAACTTGCAAACGGTTAGAGGTGGGACAGGGTTGCTATAGTGTTTAATGATCCCCATGGGCTCTTCTATCGCCCTCGTTCGTTTGGCAGAATAGGTCAAACCCACCCTGTATATTTGTATTTTTTACTTGTATATTTAGTTAGTGGGTCTCAAAATATTTTGTTATACAACAGGTGGCCAGCAGAACTGAAAAGGTTGGGAATAGCTGGACTAGTGGATTTAAACCAAATGGAATTTTTAACATACGACCTTTTGCATGTTGAGCGACGGTATTAAGATTACACTATGGTGGATTTTTTGATAAATAATGAGAATAAAAGAGAAAACAAGAATAAAAGGAACAAAAAGAAATCGCCTTTTTGTTCGCGCCTTTGAAAATATAATTACTTCAACTTTCATTTTCTCTGTTTAATGAGCTGTTTTGATAACCTTCGCGAGTTTTTTCAAAATATCGAGTTAGCAATTCTTTATTAATTGAATTCTTAACTTCGGGTATTTACTGCCTTGAAGTTTTAAAAGGTCCCGCCGTTATTTTTATTATTAATTTGAACGATTTGATGTTTACCAGTGACCCGTTCAGCTTTGCGCGTAATATTGTTAAAATGGTCATGGAATGGAATCGTTTAAAATATTTTTTACAGATTTTAATATAATTTTTCATCATATTCATCATAATCTTTCATCACATTCATCATAATCTTTCATCATATTCATATATCAGAAACAGCAAGTATTTCGACCATGAAAAAAGGCAAACATTAAGCAAACCTAAAATATTTTTATGTACACATTTTAAGGATTTGAGAAAAAATAAGTAACGTAAATAAATGAATGAATCGCAACAAAGTATTTTTACTTCTGATGGTAAATAAAAGTTCAGAAATAGAGTTCATTTCTTAATTACAATAATTCCGAATAACCTTGAACAAAATGTTCGGTACAAGGAACATAAAGAATATTACAACATTAGAATGAAAAAATGTATGTAGTTTAGCATCAATGTTACCGAAATATGAGAGCAATGTGAAGACAAATTACAACCATATCTTAAACAAATTTAAAAAACCCTTTGAGCGTTCTTTAAAATCTAAAAAATTAGCTTTAGAATTAAATAATTGGATCTTTTTTTATATAGCGTTTAATCAAATCTCTGAAATCTTAAGAATATTTTAGCTATGGTAGTGTAGTGCACCGTGCTGCGCCATCTTATTCTGTGATGTATATAAGTCAGTATCTACGTCAGGGCAATGGGAATTCCTTTTGTCTAGAGATTAAGATCCGCGACTCCGGACCCAAATGACGTAGGTTCAAAAGAACGTGCCTGCCAAAGTAGTTTAAGAAATTATACACATAAACTACAATTATGAGCTTTTGAAGTGAACATGAAAAATTGAAAAATACGGCTCAAACGATTAGAGTGTTATAAAAAAAACTTTTTTAGAAAACAGACTTTTATTAGCGTATTAAAATGTAGATTTTTTATTTTGATTATTTTTTACTTTTAGTCTTTAATTAATTATTCATTTTCATAAATACAATGACCTCTTGAAGTTAATTTTTTTTCTAACTTCACTACTAGATGGAGGCACGTATATGGAATCTAAATTTAACTAAATGAATCGATTAACTGATAATTAAGCTCTGAAAATATTAAAATAGTGTATTGTTATCGATAATACACCAATGTACAAAAGTTTAAAACACTAGGCCTCAGGAAATGAGTGAAGAAACATTCATAAAATTCCATCTTTACAAATGTGAAACAAATCAGGTTAAGTAAAAGTGTTTTGAGAAAAAAAAGCATTTCTACTAAATATTTGAAACCCTTTCAAGTTTACTATATGTTTTGTTTTGAAAATTACTAATTTTTTTTTCAAAAATGAGCATTAGACATGTAGATGATCATAAATATGTAAAGGAGGGAAAAAATAGCAATTTTTATTTTCAAGAAATTTATGGTTTCATAGTGAAACCAATGAACGGTAACGGGCTATTTTTCCTCCGAATAAGTTATCATAGAAACGTAATTTAAATTATGTATTTAATTTATAAGTATACGTGAGTATTTAGGATATTCAACCTTCATAAAATTCAATATTGCTTTCGAAGATTCAATTTAAAAAAATATCAATTTTTGCAAGAACCCTCATCATTTTGTTTCTTTTAGAGATCAAAAGCAATTTAGCTCTTGCAATGCCGATAACTTTGTGAATACTAACGAACTGGAATTTTTATATAAGTTGGCCTATATATCTGGCTCTTAAGGTATGAAAGAAAAATTACGCTACGTTTCGCCCGTGTGCAGTGAACGGAAACCAATGAACGCGAAAAGGTTAAATTGAAGGAAACTGAACATTAAATTGATTTTAATGAAGCTGTTTCCTACTTTTTTTATAGAACTCTGCGATGACGGCTATCTCGAATGCACTAACAGGAAGTGTTATAAGCCTGAACAGAAATGCAATGGAGTGGATGAATGCGGAGATGGGACTGACGAAGAAGAGTGTAGTAAGTATTTCTTGCAACATTTGCTAATCCTACAGTAATCTTGCAGTAGTAGATTTTTCAGTCTTATAACATATCTGTATTGCACTCTCAAATATAAACTGAATTTTTCAAAATATTTAGCAAAAATAAATCGACTCATGTTGTAATAATAAAACATACCTGCATTCATACATATATAAAACATACCTGCAGATTTTTCACAATGTAAAAAGAAAGATACATTTATAAAAATATAATTTATTCTTAACTCTTTAATCCCGCGAGGCGACTTTTTTCTTCTAGTTCCTTTAAAACCGAGGCATTTTGGAAGGATACGACGTGAATTGGACTCTCCCAACTTGGATGGTTAATTCCCACCACCCCCTGTTATAGGCTTCCCTTAAGACGCACGGAAACGGGCTGTGGTTCGCATGGGATAATTGGATCCCTCTACATCGCTTATCTCCTAAACGATCTCAAAACCTCACCTCCTCTCGAAAGAAGCCGACCGCCTGATACCGGCCTTCGTCGCTGTTAATGGGAAATTTTTAGACCGACCGGGACCGTCTAGCTCGGTATGAGAGGGTTAAAGTTCTGAAAAATTCAGTTTTCCTCAGGATATTAAGATCCGAGGAAAATAACGTGGAAAATATTTTGACTATCACTATAGTGCAAGAAATACATATGCAAATGTATTTTTTGTAATAAATCGTCGGGTAAAAATTTTTAATACAAGACTAGATTATAAGATTTGGATGCATAAGAGAAACAGAATAGTGTTTGCTGCTGACAAGAGTTTTAATTCAAACCATGCATCTTAAAGTTTTGTTCTGAATGAAAATGTAAAATATGATCAGAACCTTTTGTTTGTTCTAAATTAATGCTTTTTTGTGAAAGCAGTTTGCACTTTGTTTTAGGTCCTCTATGTTCACAGTTTATTTGGTTTTTTTTTTGAATAATACGCAGTTATATAAAAGGTTTCCTCAACTATCTCTGTTGACAAAAAAGCCTATTAGTTACTTGGGTTAGAACTTATCTTCTCTAAAAAGTTTTCTTAAGTTTTGACAGTCCTCGTAATTTTGAGCCGTGGTCAGCTGACGAGGACGACACCTGAGCTGGCACTTGTGGTAGCGTGCCATCTTGGCATTCGCGGGGGCAAGATTCGATTCGGCTTCTGTTTTATTTTTCCTTTTTTTTCAAAATAATTTTAAAAATTAATAATTTCAAATGAAAATCACAATTTACAAATATATTTTAAAATTTTATTCATTTGTAAGCATAAATACCTTCATATGGATACTTGAATCATAGCTAAAGTTTAATTTTTAAACACATAAATAATTAGTTGCTCTATGAATAGTAGCCCCTGGAGTAAAAAAAAAAAATCATAAGATCTGCTCTCATTACAGTCTTTAAAGGTGTAGTTATTTACACAAGTCTTTACTTTTATCAGTATTCATAAATTTACAATTAAAAGCTTGCTTTTATCAGTTTTTAAAAATTACAATGAAATGTCATTTGCTATGCACGAGTTTTCTGTTTTGTTTATTTACATTAAAAGCCTTGAGTTTATTTACATTACTTTTGGACTTCCGCTTTGAAGATTTCATTGACTTAGCGTTATACCGGAATTACGTAGTTACGGCATTTTAATGTAAATAAACAAAACAGAATACTCGGTATTTTTGGAGGAATTATGGAGTTCCAAAACGGTAAAAGACAAAAAAAAAATAACGGAAGACTGTCTTTTCCGAACAGCCGCTGCTGTTAAAGGCGTAGGTCTACTTTACTCGCGTGCTCCAATTTTTGTTCTGTAACTTCAACTGTTACTCTTTATCTCTAAAATAAGACATTAGATATGTTTTTAACACATGTAGTTACCGAGATATAGAGGATAGCGCCACCAATTCATGTGTATTTTTGCCCAACTTTCGACTCAGTAGTCGCTGAGCTGCAGCTCCGATTTTCAAATTATTTTTAGTAACTTCTGTTGTTACCCTTTATCTCTAAAGTAAGACATTAGTTATGTTTTTAACATATGTAGTTACCGAGATATAGAGGATCTGCCATGCAACGTTTTTTGTGGCGGTTTGGAGTATGAATCAAATTCCTTCCTGAGACCCCAATGGGAGGAACGTAGTCCTACGTTAAAAATAAAAATGGTCGCTATAAATACGCAGAAAAATGTTACACAAATAACAGATATTCCTCTTCAAATTTTTATAACATGAACCGTTGGCGAATTTTTATAGCATGAACTGTTTGGAGAATTTTTATAACATGAACCGTTTGGCGGATTTTTTGTAACATGAACCGTTTGGCGAATTTTTTAAAAATGAACCGTTTGTCGAATTTTTATAACATGAACCGTTTGTCGAATTTTCAAAACATGAACCGTTTGGCGGATTTTTTATAACATGAACCGTTGGCGAATTTTTATAACATGAACCATTTGGCGAATTTTTATAACATGAACCATTTGGCGAATTTTTATAACATGAACCGTTTTGAAAATCTGCGAATACTGTAAGCCATATATGTTTACGGATGCCCGAACTTTAAGGACATTACGAAGTAACTTTTCCCACAAAATTGCCACTCTGTCATTACCACCACCGTGTATACCACCATGCTATGGATTCGACTGGAAACTTTTGAATGTATTTGCTTATTTCCTTTCGACAACTTATACAACTTTCAGTTTGAAAGGTCATAGTAAAGATGTTTCTTAACTACATGCCTTTTTCTAGATATCCCAGTAATAATTCAACCTGAGGAATGTGGTGCCCAGGCTATCACGCCAAAGACCATCTACAATTCTTCTTCTGACAGAATGGTTGGCGGAGAGCCGGCAATCCCAAACAGCTGGCCATGGCAAGTGTCTCTACAGACCAGAGGCGCCGAGCCTAACGGCCATTTCTGTGGCGGATCACTCATTAATAATCAATGGGTTATCACCGCCACTCACTGTGTTGTCTGGTAAGACAAAAAAATTTGCGAAGAAATCCGTATTAGCAAAAGATGTTTTACGATATCTTCACGATGTTGCTACGATATTTTGAATGCCACTCAACATCGTAAACATATTTCATGAATATTGTAGAACAGCATCTTCTGCTAATAGGAATATTCCCTTTCTCCTACGGAATTAATATTTTATTGTGTTCTTAAAGATATTTTCTTTCTTATTTAAAAGCTTAATTTTTAAGTTTTCATAGCGTTTATACTTCTTGATTAAGTCAGGAGAATATTTTCGGCATCAATCCTGTGGCAACTTGGGCCACAGTAATCCCTGAAAGGGAAATTATCAGAGTGCACCTTCCCTATACGACGGGGAATTTTTGTCAGATTCCAAAGGAACCTACCACCGGGCGGATGTAGATTTTAATACGACCTCTGCCCTTTATATATTTTCCATCTTAATATACTTGTTGTTATGGTGTTTGTGTGTGTGTAGCAAACAAATCAGAAAATGACAAAATGGATCGTTATTGAAATTTATCATAAACCACACACATGAGAAAGCATCACAAATATTAATAGATCCAAACTTATTTAATTAATTTGTCACAAATAGTCGAAATACAGGGTGATAATAAAAAAAAAACTTTGCCAATATATGACCCCCTAGCGAGCATACCATTCGAGGTAACGGAATAAAATTTTGAATGCAGTGCAGAAATTATACGGAATGGTCTTGAGAATAATTTGAAAAATAATAATCCAGCTCTTATAGTTACGGTGACAGTGACGAAATCGTAACACCTACTTTTTTCACGCAAACGCAATCCTGGCAGTAAAAACCTTAAAGTTAGCTAGAGTTAGAACGGTAATTTTAGTGCGAAAAATGGCGGCGCTAGGCAGAGACAGAAAAAGTGAAAACAACAACCCTGGATTTCACCACAACACGAATTGCTTTTAAATTGAAGTCATAACCCACACCTTGTGTTTTGCTCTGAACATAGTCTATTGAATCTCTCCCGAAACCAGAAAAAATAATTAAAGCTGATACTGTCGAGCTATGCATAGGATCGCCAAGTCCACTCTATCCTTGTTGATATGTCAAATTTTAATTTGTCTAAATGATTTGATTCCCTACTCTTCCTGTTTTTCGTCCTACTCTTTAGCCTTCCTTTTCGAATGCAGATGGCGCCATGGTTCTAGTCTTTCTTTATTTGCAAAAAAAGGGAATTACTTATTAAGGCGGGAAGTTCGCGTTGATTTGTAATAAAGTGAGACATTTTATCTCTCTTCTAAGCTTGGGGTAAGTTTATTTTTATGAAGGTTGTTATTCAGCCCGATGGCTAATATTTTTAAATCAATCTTATTAGCATTTTTATGTTTGTGTTTGGTTTTCCTTTTTCTTTTAAAATAATGCTTATTAGTTGGTACTGATCTCCTTCTTCGTATTGATCTCGAAATTCTTTTGTTGGGAAATTTCAAGCTAAGAGAAGCTATATTTGGCGTATTGCAAGCTTCTTACAGAAAAAGTTCCCAAATATTTTGAATCCATTTCGAATATAATCCTTATTTCTTGATAAAGTGTATTAGAATGGATTCCTTGTTTTTTTGCTTTCTTTGAATGATTTTGATTTCCATTCTTTTTTTTTTGTTTTTGTATGCAGCTGCATTTGCGCGCTACTTAAACATAGTTGAAATTTTATTGTTTAAATTGTGTTATTTCTGGATAGTTTAACTTAATTTTTTTAAAAATTTGTTATTCTACTTTTTCTAGTTGATTTTGTTAGCTCAAATTTTAAAGCTCACTTAAGTAATGGCTAAAATGACCCAACCTTCATCGTACTACCATATTTGAAAGAACAGTTATTTCAAAAGTTCTGCTAAATTTCTTCCAGAAACATCTGCCTCTTGAGTCCAGTCGGTCATAGTTTCGATCGATTTACTTTCCCATTTATCATGGATCAGCCATTTACTCTGAGCATTCGTGTTGGCTGAGATTTCTCGAACGCCATCAACGTGGAGATGACATTTCCGGCCCAGGAAATCTATATGATTTTTATTCTTTCCACTTTCTCTTTGGTTGAGTCTTCCAGCACTCTACTATCTACCAGAGTTCGTGCAGGTGTACTGAAGCACCTTTATATGGAGTGCATTTCTTTTCCTTTTAAATCCGACTGGAATCGTCGTTTTTGATGAAATTATCAAAAAAACTTTTTATGACTTAATTTTGTAGCCTGTTTAACCAGCTTTCTAAAACTGTCTCACTTTTTACTCTACGTGAATTTCAAATGGAGTTATTACCGAACTGTAAGCATTATTTTATGTTGCATGAAAACTTTAAATGTGTTTTTTGAGAAATGATATTTTTGAGGAACATTGTCGACCGTATCAACGATTTCTCAAAAAGTTATTCAAGTCTTGATATGAAATGTCCTTAGATTGTTTTCTGTAATGTTCTTGATGTTTTCCTCTAAAAACTAAGGTCAATTTTAAAATCAAGTATTATATTTAAGTGCTTAAATATAAACAAAAAGCATTTTTTATGAAAAATTACCAGTTTAGTAACTATGTTCATCTATATATCAAAACTATTTTGAAGTACAAGAAATATTTTAGAGCTTAACACAGATAACTGTCATACAAATGTACTCCTACAAGGGTTTATGTATATTTAGAATATGATTTTGTCTATGGCTGTTAGCGTAAAGCAAATATTTTAGTCATTTTTCTTCAAATTTCTCAGTTTTTTTAAAAAAATGTTATTTTGAAAGCCTAATTTACAATATTTTCATAGTTTTAAAACATATGCAGCTCAAAAATAACATTAATATATATATATATATATGTAAGTGATTTTTCAACAAAAATGTCTCCGAACGCAGTCGGATACCTTAAAGAGAGATTTCTTTAGAGATTTAATGAAAATGTGTTGCATAATCTTTATTGAAAATCTTTACTTAAAAATAAAATCACAAACAATTTATGTCTGTCTCTATCGATATCTGATATTTCAATTCCATTTGTGCATTTCGATAGGAAAACTAGTCCTGGAGACATCAAGATAGTTTTGGGAGCTCACGGAAAGTACACAAAAACTCCTTACGAACAGGTTCGGTACAGCGCCAGAGTGATCGCTTATCCAGATCTTGAAGGAGACAATGTAAGCGGATTATTTGACATTCTTTACAAAAATTCTGAATATGACCAATTATATCAAAACTTCCTGGAGTTTTTTTCTAATGACAATGTCATCAATAGACATCAAATTATATAAGGTGTACCCAAATGAAATGGAGACTACAGTTACATGTAAAGAAATTTTAGTAACAATATTCTAATTACAGTTCATGTGGAACAGTACAACGCTGAACAATCGCCATTGACATTGATATACACTGATCTCAACGCGTAGGAAGGGAGTGGATGGCTTCAGTGAAGAAACTGTTGGGTCAAGCAAACAACCATTGTCGCCGTCTTCTGATTATCTGACAGATGCTCGGGCACCCAATGTGCACAAGCTTTTCCATAAACAAGCCTTTTGTGGATTATGTGATGCACAGTTCCTTTGTTTATCGACAGTTCAACAGCAATTTCATGCGTGGTGCTCCGATGATTCTTCCGTATGAGTTCATACACAGCCGAAATCGTGGCACCAGAGCGTGGCAAGTCTTTGATGTTTACGCGTCCCGCTTCATAACGCTCACACCACCGGAATATGGTGCACTGTTGGAGACACTGCTCTCCGTACACTTCTTTCATCCTGCGATAAATTTGTGAAGCATGCTCCCCTTCTGTTCTTTGTGCTGATCTGGAGGAATCCATCATGTAATGATCTGCGAGAACAACTCTCCAGAAATGAGGATATTGATGCGAAGCCGTTAACTACGCAGATACAACTGGAAATACCACCACGCCATCTATCGGCTAGCACATTAACTCACTGGGGTTTAATACAACACCGATACATCTAAGGTCTCCTTTTTATTTGGGCACACCTTATACTTAGTGTCGATTGAATACTTTATTAAATGTAAAGATAGTATTCAGTAAAACTCTTACTATTTGAAATCCAAACTGTAATAGAATGCGTAATTATTCATTTATGAGTTCTATTCCTCACTTACTTTACTAGATTTGGCTTGAAAACGAACCTTATGAGTGCAAGTATTATTTACAAGATAATATTATTTGAACCTAATGGTAGAAGAAATATGCAACCAAAGCATGAATGGAATGGTGATACATATGTAAAATGCGTACCGACAAACATGAAAGAGTTTAAGAAAAGTCATTTCTGGCTTATACCGGGAATGACGTTGGACAATTTCGAAATTAATATCGAGTTATGAAGCATACATTATGAGGTCGAATTAAATTCATACATAATTCAAGTTTAAATATCAAATTGCTTTACTGATGCGTGATCACACACACAAAGAGAAATAAAACTTAAAGTTTTCAAAACTCTTGTAGTTTCGTAAAAGTATTTTAAAGCAGCATCCAAAACCGTCAAAATGCAGGAAGAATCACTGGTCCTTGCAATGCCCTTGTATAATAAAAAAATCACATGCTTTTTTATTGCTTCAATAAAAATAATAATAAATTGCAATATCCCCTAATTTTTATGAGCAGTGCAATGGATAATGAAATATCCCCTAATTTTTTTGAGCAGAGAAATTCGTAGTAGTATCATATTATTGATTTGAAACATAATCATTGCATTCGAGAAATTTCCCTTGATTTCCTTAGATCAGAAGATATAATAATGACCATGACATCAGTCTTGTCAAGCTAAACGCACCGGTGACCTTCAACAAGGGAGTTCAACCAGCTTGTTTGCCCGAGCTAGGATGGACCGCTCAGCCTGGCTGGCACTGCTATGCCACAGGATGGGGAGAAAGCAGAGGTAAGAATCCATTTAGGGAAATTTCATAGGAGGAATTAGGGAGAGAAAAGGTTTCTAGGTTCAAAAATTGTTTTAAATTGGATAAAATGATTCAGTAGTACATAGGGAATGATTTTTATTTTCAATGATCCTCATTGTTCTAATTTTGCATTGAAAATAAGTAATGTCATTCCACTTTCAAGCTGTTTGTTCTAGAGCAGTGACTCCCAACCTATGGGTGGCGGTCCACTTGTGGGTTGTAGAGAGTGTATTAGTGGGCCGCAGAAGAGTCGAAGTCAGAAGAGTTGGTAGGCCTCTTCAAAATTTTTTAGGAGCTACTTCCTGAAAATTGAAGATAAGAACAAATGGATCATAAATCCTTTTGAAAAAGACTACATTAAAAACAAGTGAAAGTACCATCAATTGGAAGAAGACTCGTTAATTGAGATATAATGTGGCCAGACTCTAAAATAATTGTTCCCATTCTGGATAAATGTTAGGCAACAGTATCCAGCAATCTCCAAACTTGCACTGAGATATTTCATGGGATTCTCGATCACTTATTTTTCTGAACGTGCATTAATAACTTTAGTTTCTTTTTTAAACATAAGTTTAGAAATAAACCGAATGTGCTAAAAGAAACTGTCTAGAAATGTGCTAGAAGAATGTGAGGCTGAAATTTTCAAGTTTTAATCCAGATATTGATTCTCTCGTAGGGGACAAACAAGTTAAAAAATTCCACCGAGTTTTATTTTGAATCTTGGCTGCTTTTTTTTGTTTTTTATTTTGTGGCAGCTGAATAATAACAATAAAATTTTTGCTTTTTCATCAATATATTTTTACTACTTTTACAGTAGACTTTGCTAATTACTGACATATACGCGCATATTATGTATATGTATTTTTTTATGTGTATGTTTAATTCGTGCGCCTCAAAATATTTTTTATACAACAGATGGTCCGCATAGCCGAAAAGGTTGGGAATCGCTGATCTTGAGATTTGCCAAGTCAATTTTATATTGTTACGAAAATCGTTCGGTGGGTGTACGGTGAAAGCAATTCAACAAGTAAGGAGACGGAGACCGATACAATATTGAACTAATATTCTCGAAAACACGAAGCGCAGGTAACAAGAAAAACAGCACGTGTACAAATTAGCACCACAAGCAGACAACAAATCACTTTTAATAGCAGAAACAGCACGATAAATAGCGCTCAGCATCTAACAGCTAAACAAATCGCTCTGCGAACAGAACTCCAAAGAAATTATTGATACCTCGTTCGCTCAGTATTTATACCTTTTCCGACAGAATGTGACGTCACATAGTAATCTCTCGAAGATTTCCCATAATTCCTTTCCTAGTAGAGATAGGACGAAAATTCTAGTATTTATGAAGACCTTCATTTTGTCTCCAAGTCGCCAAGGTTAGGGTGTATTGGTTTGACCTCCCCGATAGCTAATAAGAACCTCTGTAAATGTCACTTTCCAACCATAAGACTAACATTGCTGGGAAGCGACATTACAGGTTCGCAATAAAATGCTGTTAGATATTGTGGACATATCTGGAAATAGAAACGTTAGAAAGGACATTCGAAAATTATGTTTAACATGAAAATTTTGGAAATGAGTTACCTGACTATTACTTGTCATAAAATGGTACGCAGTGCCTTTATATTTTTACAAAACTCAAAAAAATAATACCATAAGGATATTTTCTTATGGAACTTATAAAACATTATAGTCATAAGATAAGTGAAACTTCATAAAACTCAAATTTCTTAATCAGCTCAACCGCTCCTTACGTAAAGGATTCAATCCATTGGAGTATTTATTGTTTTACGATCAGATGTCACCCCTTCAATCTCAAAATTTAACTATCAGTTGTGCGGCATCATCGCCAGCTGTGTTTGTTAGCTAAATTTGCAAGCGTGTCTACCCGCCCTTTTTGGTGATGTCATCTCTTTACCGATTGCGAAGACGCACTGCAATATTTAAAGGCTATGTTCCACCTGTATGTTCTCTCACTTTTTAGTTAGCATCTCACCAGCGCGAGTGGTTATATTATGTATATAATATAACTAGAAAATCACCCGTCATGGTAAGACGGGTGCCTCTTTATTCGAGAGATTTCTCGTCGAATTTGGTGTGTTTAAATAGATATATATGCGAGAGATGTTTAACATTGATTTCAGCTTCGATGCGTCTTTTATAAGGGGCTGCATCTACTGCACGAATCCTGTCCAGCGATTCCTGGCTTTGCCTCGCTAACCATCTTGCTTCCCTTTCCTTTCTCATCCGCCGTCTTTTTGCGATGTGTTCTTCGTCGGTATTCATCGTAAAAAATATAGTAATCTAATTCATGATTGCAAAGTATTAAATTATAGTAAAAATATATATCAAATGTGTACATAATAATTCAATAACCATGAAATTCTCAGCTTGTCAAACGTAAATCGAAAGTTAAAATTTCAAAGGAATTTCTAATTCGAAATTCTAATCAAAGCACTTCCCTGCTTGTCAAACGTTGCCAAAAAATATTATCAAATTATATCATCATGATTGCAATAAATAATCAGATGCGTCGTTACGTCCAAACTATAACACGCGCATGACTTACTACTTTCAATTAAAAAACAGAAATTAATTTGAAATATATAATTAAAATAATTTAGAATTTCTCGAGAATTATTGATCATAGCGAGATAAATTTTATATCAATCGATAGCAAATTTTATTTCACTATTTTAGAGCTATTAAATTTGAAATTAGACCAACAATTAACTTTTTAAATTTAAAATAACTGAAACTTATGTGCTCTAACAATGAAATAAAGCTGTTTAACGTCTCGCAGTGCTATGGCGTGAATTTTATTGTTGATAACGTCAGAGCGTTACCGGATCAGTGAGAGACAGATCTGGGCTATTATATTAGTAATTTCTATTTTTAACTTAACTGTTGTTCTATTAACTATGTTATTGTTTTAAACCTGAGTTTTAATCCCTGTGTTGTCTGCACTTTGTCGCTATGCAATTAACCCTTCTGATGGAATGAAATTTAGTGACAAATATTATGTGAAGTATGGTGCTGATTGCAGCTAGGATCTCATAGCACCGCCATCACTCTACAATTAATCACCAAACAGGCATAGTGGTGGAAAAGACTGAAAAATTACAACGGAATGATAATTTTCGAAAAACTACACCTGAATGAGAAAACGGGATGCCTAACTTTCCTCTGCGCGAGGATTACTGAAACTGAATTATGTAAATACTTACATAAGATTTGTGACGGCCGACGGCATTCCCTTTTCCAGCTACTTATTACAAAATTGTGATTTCTTATCATAACCAGAACCCCTTCAGTCGTAATTAAGAAATTATTGAGTTAGAATTTTTTTTTCTTTGGCGTACTGTGTACTATTGCAAAGGTTATATCATAAATGAAATTTCAAGCCTGTCGATGAAAATTTTAAAAAGTTACCCCATGTCCGGCATCCGGACAATACCGGATATTTGAACTGAAGAAAGACAAAAAATCACACAAATTTCACTTCAAAATTGTTGTCAAAGGATAATAAAATATTGTAGTAGCCTTTTAAATGGTGAAAAAGGATTAAAAAAGGAATTACTTGTAAAACAAAATTCACCACCGAGCTCCATTTTGGGAAAAGCGATGATTTTCTAGAGGTTTTTTGAAAAAAATAAAAACATGAAATGATTCAATCCCCAAAACCAAAAATTCTTGCAACAATTGTATTGTTAAGAAAATCGAGAATCAAATAAAAAAACAGCATGTAGTTTCGTCAGTTATTGAATTAATAGGAGCAGTTCAAAGTTGATGTCCGGTATACCGGACACCAGGTCTGGAGGGGGCAAATGTACCAAGAATTGCTAAATAAATCATGTTTTTTCTCATGTCCTTTAGGTTCCGGAGGAGCAGAAGCCTTGAAGCAAATGGAGCAAATCGTCCAGTCCAGACAAGTCTGTGGTTTTAATGAACAAACCCAAATTTGCGTCGCAAAACCTCTAAACTCTCCTTGCCATGTAAATCAAATTAAATATTGATTTAAATTAATATTTAATTAAATTAAAAACATCAAGAGTTTTTTGCAATTAAGTTAGTATTATAAATAAAGGGTTATTCAAAATAATTGCACTCATTACAAATGACTATAACTTTCTTCCAAACAAGATAGTAAGAAAATTGGTGAACACAAGACAGAAGGAAGCTTAAAGTTTTGTTTATGTACATATTAAGCGCCTTTTGTTAATTCTCTGGGCCACACGGTAGTCCGTTTTAGGACAGGCACTGTGAAGTATATTTCCAGCCGTAGATTCTTGTTCAATCATCATATGCATGCGGCTCTATAGATCTTAGGTCTTCATTTCATTGGAATATATCGTAGATTCTGTCTTAACGCCACTATGCGTCCCACAGTGAACGAGCTGATGGTACGCAAAAAGAATGCTTCAAGTGGTAGTGAAATGGAATACCTGTAGTAACTTGGGCCACAGTAATCCCTAGGAAGGAAAATTCAACGCGCACCTTCCCTATCTGATGGGGAATTAAATTAGTCTGGGTAAGAAACTTCGACCAGTGAAGTCCAAAGCATGGAATCTCTAAATTTGCCGATTTAAAATGTTATATAATATTGTGTTTGTGTTACATTCGTGATCGTTAATGTCTTTATGTTTTGCTCGTTATTTTGAAATAACCCATTGGAAAAGGCAACCAGCGGGAGTCCTCTCCCCTAAACATTCCCGTATACTTCCCCAAAAAGGTGCTGTTTCCCCTCCCTCCGCGTGGATAAAAGAATTCGAACCTACTGTAACCCAGAATCCAATGACTATCAGAAGGTTTTTCATTGCAGATTATAGTGATTGTAAAATATTTAGGTAAAGAATCAAATTCAAAGAAATGCGCACCGATTAAAACGCATTTATCGCACACTGCTAGGTTCCACTCTTACCGGCTCAAGGACAAAGTGACGTAATTCGCTCAATAGCTTCCGCGTGCTCAGAGATTGCTACCAGTACGCATGCGCATGGAGAATTGGATTAGAAAAATTAGTTACGCAATTTGAGCACCTGTTTTTTTAACCGATTGACACAAAAATTGGACACAAATCTACAATTAAGGTAAGAAGGCCACATACTAAATTTCATTTATCTAAGTAATTTTGTTAAGAAGTTATTGCGATTAAAAATATGGTCGGACTGGAATTTATGGTTATACAGACCGACAGACAATCAACCCTTCGAAGGATTTGGTCCAAAAGTTGATACGAACCTACATTCATGATGATAAAACTGCGTACCAAACTTTATCCATCTAGCTATTCAAGTTTTTGAGATATAGTGTTCACATGAACTCGGACAGACAGGCAGACTTCCGTTAAACGGATTTTGTCCAAAATTTGATAGAAGCCTACAAATTATGTGTAAAGTTGACCTACCAAATTTCATCACTGTATCTTTATAGTTTTCGAGTTATCATGTTCACAGATAGACATAATTCCAAAATTGTGTTTTTCGGACTCAGGGAGGTCT
>BGPR01000655.1:63240-76859 GCA_013235015.1 Araneus ventricosus | reverse complement strand
TCTATTTTTTCTAGGAAATTAACGGTGCATTGTGATGTGCGCTGATTGCTTTGTTTTAATAAGGTTCTACTGATTGATTGTGGATAAAGAGATGTTATTTCATATTTGAAGATTGTATATAAAATATGCTCCTGATAGTATGTGGAGTTGATCTCAACATTTTTATCCATTCTCTTTACTTTGATTTTGCCATTATATGAAAAATCAGGAACAATCATAATTTCCTTCAGAAAACTTTCTTTAGATTCCTTGAACAATTTTTTAAGATTTTTTCTTCTCCTCTTCGATGATAATAAATTGGATATTTTTCTTGCAGTTATTTAAATAGACTCAAGCTTCATCTATTGTTACATCATTTTTTGCATTTTTGTCCGGATAAATGCTTTTAATAATGAATTCTATGACGTGTTTTGCATTCACGGATATGACGTGGAGAAAGACGATGAAAACTGCATTTTTGGCATTCAAATCAGTGTTAATAATTTTGTTTACAGTTGATACTGAGCATTTTAATGATTTTTCAACAAATCTTTGACTTGGAGGATTTTCTTTTAGCATTAAAAATCTAACCTTTGCAATATTCGAAGAACTGCGTTTTCTCCTTGGATATGTATTTGGAATAATTTTTCCCCACTTTAAACCAAACATGGACGTTTTTCCTTTCTTATTAACAATATCACCTAATGTGGCTTTAGATATCAAAATCCATGGCTTTCACAGCGTCTTTAAATGACTGAATAAGTGTAACCCTCTTTGGAAAGACCAAAAACATAGTCTTTCATCCATCGCTTCTTTAAAAGCGCCATTTTGCGTATAAACAAAAATTTCATGTTGCAAATGATAACTTATATCTTCAAAAATGTAGTTATTGTGAAAGCAAAATTTTCCAAGCAAACGAATTTTCCCTACAGCGAAGCGAAATCATTCTAAAAATGTGCGAACACCCTCTGTATTCCATCCTTCCGTAATTAAATTCTGGAACTTTTTGAATGTAGTAGTATGTTTCTAATAAAGAAACTATAGTAGAATTTCAATGTGATAGGTTGGTTCTCAAACATAAACTTAAAATTATAAATACAATGAACTCCCTTCTAGTACAAGTTCCTACAACGAGAATTGCTATAAGATACCAAAGATTTACAGAAAATGTAGATATAAAGGTGTGACCAAATGAAAAGGAGACAACAGTTATGCGTAAAGAAATTTTAATAACAATATTCCAACAGTTCATGTGGAACAGCACAACTATAAATAATCGCCATTCACATTGATACACTGATCCTAGCGCGTAGGAAGGGAGAGGATGGCTTCATTGTAGAAGAAATTGGATATCTGATCTTTGTGCTGATCTGGAGGAATCCATCATGCAGCGAACTGCGGAAACAACTCTCCAAAAATGAGGATATTGATGCGAAGCCTTTAACTACGCAGGTGCAACTGGGAATACCACCACACCATCTATCTTCTAGCACATTGATTCACTGGGATTTGATACAACGCCGATACAGCTAAGGTCTCCTTTTCCTTTGGACTCACATTATATATTTCCTCAAGAGATAAGAAAATAATCTTGATAATTTTAGACACTTGAATAGAATTGTAAATGTTTCCATACAATTTTACATAAGCAACTTTTTAACTTTCATGGACAAAAGTATTCTGAATAACGACGTCGTGCTGTTCCATGGTGCTCTGCCATTATTTTCACGAAGGGGCTGTGTTTGAATAATCAAATAAAAATTATACAGATATATGATCCTGGCATAGCCTTTCAAATACTTGCGTTTTCAGAAACCAATTGATAAGGAATAAGAAGGATTTTCTCTTTTAAAAAAATGGAATAATCAGCAAACGAGGAAAATTATTAAAATTATATGCTTGCAAAAGATTAATATCTGAAGTCACCCAAATGGAAGAAGATGTTTTACAGTATTGTTACGATGTCTTTGCAATACTGAGCATCGTAAAAACTGAATAGCATCATAAGAACATCGTACACTATCTTTGTACTGATAGTGTAGGAATTTTTGTTAGTAAGGTTCCTCATGTTAGTATCAAATGTCACCAAGAGATGGCAATACGGTTGTGAAAACTTGGAAACCACATGGCAATGGTCTCTAGATGGTTCTAGCGCCAGCATTGACGTGTCTCGTTGATACAGCGATGAGTGTGAACGGTGATGCCGATTCTCTTGTGTAGTCCTCAATTCGAGACTTAGTTCTCAAATTTTTTTCTTCAATTCGAGTCAAAGCGGCTTTACAGCAAGCATACGTCTCAAACATACCTTTCTACTAAACCTAAACCTTGACGTGTCGCAAGTAAAGTATGAACCTTGCAGCGAAATTCTGTAACTTGACTTTTAGAATAGCTGTATGCTTTTGGCTGTGGTTCTGTTCCATTTTCATTTACATCGTTGGTCAAAAGACTCTACGAAAGAATTCGCACGAACTGAAATCTAAGATGCTGGCCAAAAAATACCCTTACTCTGAAAGAATTACCACAAATTCGTTGAAGTTTACATCATACTAATTTAAATCATTAATATCATCTACAACAATGGATCAGTGTTTGATCTTTTGAATGTAGATCTCCACGCAATAGTGTTTTTGGTAGGTAAGGTCATCGCAAGGTGATTTCCGACAATTGACAATTTCTGAAGCAATACATTTTGACATTTTTCAGTGACAAAAAATTCTTATCTCACGGATTAATCTCCTGTGAAGAAAAAGAATATTATTTACTTATTACTCCATCTTAAAAACAGTCATTTCAAGACATTTTGTTTGTGGTTTTATTCACTAACTTATAAGTCATTAAATGCAACAGCGATTCATCTTGTGATTCATCATCAATTCAACAGTGCCTTCAATTCAACTTCGCCTTTAACATCAATTCAACAGTGATTCATCATCTCTAAACGAAGTTTCAGATTTTGAATTGCTGGTGAAGGCTTCCATTATCAAGGTCACCAACCGTCCTCCTTTGAGAAGGACAGTCCTCCTTGTGTAAGTTCTGTCCTTCCTCGAAAAGTGCGCAATAAACTATGCTAAAATTTTTTTCTAAAATCATTTATCATATTATTGTGAATTCGGTATTACTCTGTTGCAATGAATTTAATGTTTCTTTTATTTATGATATTTTTAGCTTCAATTTATTTGTGTCCTTCTTTTGTTGGAGCTCTTGTTCGAGCTAAAGTTGGCCACCTTACCATTGTGAATTTGTTCACAATTCAATTCAAGGTGAGCGTTATTAAGCAGTTGAGAACCAACTACCATTTCATGGATTTCAAATTCATCATTGAAAACTGCGTATGTAGTTTGCCGTCCAGAATTGAGCCAACTGCAAGCCGTTGCCTAAGAATTATTTACAACGAGACCCTATGAGCACAAGATGCTCTGCAACATTCATTCGATATCACTACGATGTTGTGCTGCATTCATAATATCGTAGCAACATCATTTAGGTATCGAAAAATATCTTTTACTTATGAGGATTCATGAATTTTGGAAAAGTGCAGCATTTTTTTCAGTAAAATGTGCAAAAGTTTTTTTTTGACGTAGATTTACGTCTCTCCATAGTGGACGAATGGTGTGTCGGGAAAGGAAAAAATTATGACGCGTTTCGCGCTAAAGTTAAACGCTTATAGCTCCGCAACCAAATAAAATAGAGAGTTGGGTTTAATTTCATTTAACAGCGAAAGGTAGACATTGAAGATTGCAAAAATAATTTTAGAATCAGGAATTACGGTTTAGTCACAGTCGAGCTGCAAAGTTGGTAAAAATCACGAAAAGTCTTGATGACGTCACAGCGACCGATGCGCGCGCATGCAGACTAAGGAAATTCATTCATCGATCGCGCGAAATATTACTCAAGAATTGCTGAATTACGTCGAATTTCGTGCTAAAGTTAAATGGTTATAGCTCCGCAACCAAATAACAGAGTTGGTTTTAGTTTCATTTAACAGAGAACGGTAGACATTGAAGATTGCAAAAATAATTTTAGAATTTGTAATTATAGTTTAGTCACAGTCGAGTTGCAAAGTTGGTGAAAATCATGAAGAATTTTACAGAGATAGAGACACATAGTCACACTAGACTAATAGTCACTATAGACTATCGAGTTAATAAACAACTTTAGTCACAGACTGTCACAGACTGTCACAGTTGAGTAAAGTAAGTAAATCTACGCCCCTCAATCCCAGCGGCCGTTCGCAGAGACAGCCTCCCGTCAATTTGTATTTGTAATGTTTTGTGAAAAGAGAGGTATCTCAAAATATTGCTTTGGATTTGTTCTTTATTGTATAACTATGCCTAGTTTGTATAAACTATGTAAAAAAGTTTCGAGATTCGCTCTGCAACACAGGATTATACTTGCAGCGATAATGAATTACGTAACGAACTTGGAATAAAATTTTAATTTCTAGATACTCACAGCTAAAGTAAAATATTTAATTCCAATATACATCTGGGTTAATACTAAATGCATGCTTTATACATCTGGCGTAATGTTAAATATATAATTTATACATCTGGATAATTATAAGCAATGTCGCACAAGAAACCCAGGCGGTGTCATTCACTGTTAGTGCAAGTGAGTTTTGCTCACATCCTTCATTTTGGATTTCAGTCTCTACAGAATAATCTGCCAGCTCTGTCTTCCAGAATGATCTCCGAAAAACAATGCCCAGTCGCAATAATCGTTTTTAAAGTTCTAGAACAATCTTAGAGTTCTTTCACATTTTCTCAGTGCTCCCCCAGCACATCCGGTCATTTGACCGAGTCCACTTTCAAGAGCGACCGAACGTTGTTGGGAACGTTATTAAAATACCATTCCTCCGCAGTCGATCGTGTGTGGGGACCGGAACGTCACAATTGCAATCTTGATAAGATAATGTGTCAAGTGTTGTCATAAGATGTGGGGGTTGTGATCGCCTATGTGTGATAGCCTTACATAACGTTATAACAATTTAGTTCAAAATATCATGAGAGAGATGAAGTCATGCCCATTTAAACACATAATACTGTATAATGTCGATAAACGTCGAATTTAAAATATTGTTTATATTGCATTGTATAATATGATACAATATTCATCATCTTAAAGAATAATTGTTCCAATGGAGTTTTTTTAAATAAAACCTCAAATCAAGTAATATCCCAAGTTAAAAAGAAGATTTTTAAAAAATAAATTTTTATATTGTTTATGAAAATTTAGTATTCGGAAATATTGTCCTCGTGTATAGTTATGTTATATGTGACTGACTTTGATCTTGGCAGTTCGATCAATCTCTATTTTATTGATTAGAAAACTGATTACATAATTTATTCGCATTTTCGGTTATTTTTATGTCAAAGAAGGTTTTCTCAGTTTCAAAGAAATTTATGCATAGCACTGATTTTCATTTCGCTCTATTGTAAAAAAATTACATCTCCTAGTAGTACTTGAGTAAGAAAAGGTATTGAGTAAGGAGAATTTCTCATGTGCAGGGGCGGATAACTTAACTACTTTCAAGTTTAGTTAAGTTTATTTACATTAAGGTATCGAAAGACACTGGGCGAGTACCTAGCTTTTCCGCACCTTCTACACCACTTCAGCTGGAGGAAATTTTATCCTGCTGGATTTGTAGTTCATCAGCCTCGCGCACATTACAGCATGGCGTACTTCGGTAGATTCGAGTCGGTTGTACGGGTGTGGAATCTGAGACTAATTGATCTATTTAAGATTTCTCGTATTTAAGGTAGTGTTCTTTAAACATCGATACCATCGAAGCCAAGTCGATAGTATAGGTTTTTCGGAACTATCGACTGAAACAATCGATAGTATCGACTTTCCAAAACTATCGACAGTTGTCTCCAGGGAAATACTATCGATTGGCACATTTTGAGTCGATAGTTTTAAAACTATAGACTGGAACTATCGATAGTTTCAAAACTATCGACTGTAACAATCGATTGCAATTATCGATAGTATCGATAGTTTCTCCCGGGAAATACTATCGATAGGCGCAAATTGAATCGATAGTTTTAAAACTATAGATTGGAACTATCGATAGTTTCTAAGCTATCGACTGGAAGAACACCTATCGATAATATTGCCGGTTAGAAAACTATAGGTAGTTCAGTCGATAGGTTGGGAAAACAGTTGAACTATAGATGTTTAAGGAACACTAATTCAAAGGGGGGGATATTTATATTGTACAAAAATTCCACCTCGAGATTTTGACGAATTTCAATGTTTTAGACCTCCATGAGTTTGAAAACACATTTTTGGAGTTATGTCCGTTTGTATGTGACTCTGATAACTCAAAAAATGAAACAAGGTGGGCAAATGAAATTTGGTATGTGGTTTTAAAACATTAAAATATATAGAACTGTATCAAAGTTTGGATATAGTCTGTGAGGGGTGACTGTCTGTCTGTCGTGAAGAAGGTAATTCAAAATCGAAGGAATCAAGACGAATGAAATTTGGTATGGGATTTTCATACCAAAATTGTAGATCGGTATCAAATTTTTGACCAAATTTATTAACAGGAAGTGGTTCTTATTCAAAATTCATACTCGATTCACTTTACTATACATATTAATCCAACACAAAATGCGTCACGTTGTGGAAGTCTACGAGAAAGTCGAAAGTTATGGAGAACATTCCCAATTTTCTAAAAAGCCTTGTTTCTAAAAAGTACCAAAATAATAAAAATCTTTTTTCCTTGCATTCGAAAGATGTCCTTTAATTCACTGATTTCAGATTCTCAAAGAATGAATACTTTTAATAATATCATAAAATATTCAATAGAAACTTGCTGGATACTAGCAGTTCTGTCAGTATCTAACCAGACAGAGATCAACGTGTAATACTTATTTTGTAACGTTAAAATCGATGGAGAAAACGATGAAAGTAATTAATAATTGTCATCCGTGAAGTTCATTGTGATAGTGCATATTATTAGAACATTTTAGTATCGTCTGCATGCATTCATAGCTCTAGAAAATCGGAGATAAATATTGAAGGGTGTGCATCTTTTTCCTCAAGTTATTATTAAGTTGAATCAAAACTTACTGATAAGATTACGTTGCATACAAGATTTCGTTTGGAGGGAACCTCAGCATACATTTATCTGTTTAAAAAGAAGCTAGAAGAAATGAAGCTCTGATGTGACCTTGGATTAACATCTGCAGAATTTCTGAATAATATCGAATCCTTGTGAGAAAAAGTTCACCTGTTGGAATGCTTTCTCTTAAAATTCGCTAGATCATTTGTTTCGGCTAGCATAACGAGGAAGAAGTTCAAACAGTTATGTTTGAGTCGAAGATCTTCTACTTTGCTGCAGCATTAGCATTGCTGGTCTCTCCAGCAAGTAAGAAATAATATCTTTCTTTTGAAATTTTAAATTATTTTCCTTTAAGGAATCCTTTAATGTTATGTAAATCTTTAATAAATTTCAAATGAATTTCCTTTAAGGCAACCAGGGGCCTTTAAAATCATTTTTTCTAAATTTTCAATTTATCAATTTGAAAGCATTAATAGGAACACTATATAAGACAACACACAACGCTTCACTGCAATTTATTTATTTATTTTTGAGTTATGAGTCCAAATGTAATTTCTAATAGCAATTAATGGGCTTTATGATAAATGTTCCAGGCTCTTCAATTTTTGTTCAAATTTCATGACATTTTATATAAGTATAAAAACATATATGGAGAATAATTGTTGGCATTCATATAGAAGTTATATTGTTATTAAACTGTACATATGCTCTTCCATATTAAATATTGAGTATATTGATTTCCTAAAATCAATAGCTCCGAGTTATTATGTGTATTCATTTTGAAATTCTTTTCTGAGACAAAAAAATTAATCCCAATTTTTGATTGAAAAAGAAACTTTTGAAATATTTAAAAAATTAGAGTGATTTCGAGTAATTTTGGAGCACCTGGAACATTTATCAGAAAAGCAATTAATTGTTTTTGAAAATTACATTACTACCCATAAGTCAGAAATAAAAAAATATATTTCAGTGAAATTTTGTGTGTTGTCTTATATAGTGCTCTTATTACTGTCTATAAAATTTCAAATTAATTAGTTGAAAATTTTTAAAAATGATTTTGAAGGTCAATGGTGGCTAATTTCAAATTAATTCTCTTGAAGAAATCCTATAATATTCATCTCAATTTATATGCTGATTTTATTAATAAAAATGCATTTTAAGGAAAATTTTTTGTTCGATAATTTTGCGCAATTATTGAGTGAATTCAATTTTAATATAAAATTTGACTTATATATGAATTTTCTTTCTATGGAAACACTAAAGAGAAAAAATAATTTTTGAAATATGCTACAAAAATTTTATATACTAATAAGATTAACATCCAATAAAAATATAATTTTAATGGTGGTTGAAAGAAATTCGAGCTGTATTTCATGTGGTATTTAAAACTAGCTTCAAATATTTTTTTAATGAACTGAAGATCTATAATATAATAGACCTATAACACTTTTCGCAACTAAACTGAATTTTTAATTGAGATAAATTAATTAAATTTCTGAGAGAATTTAATCCAGTTCTAATTGGAGAGATATTTTATCAATGAAATGTATGAGTTTTCACATTCCTGTTTACTGTTCACTAATAAATTTAAAATAATAATATTTCAATGATTTTTTTTTTGGTTAACAGAAGTGACTGAGTTTCAAAGACTTCTTAACCGTTTTTCACTCTCAACCGCAATTTAGTTGCAAAAAATATTTCCATATGCTAATGAAAATTCTTCTCTCTAACCCAAATGTTTAACCTTCCAGCGGGCGGCATAAAAACCAATCTCACTATAGACGCCTATGGGGGAGTGTTTTCGATGCCAATATTTGGTGATATTTCGCTTTTTTTGGCAAGAAATACTGTGTAAAGTTTTTCTATTTCGACGACGACCGAGAGATGCAATCTGTTTATAAGAATGTAAACATTTCTACTTTGTAGGGGTTTTTTTGTGTATGTGTGTGACTTAAAGTAGAATGAATTCCTTCTTGAGTGTCTTAAAGTTGAAAATATTTTATAATTAGTTGTTAATTGTAATTAAAAATTGAAGGTTTTCAAAGCACGATGAAGAAAAAACTCAGTTTCGCGCCAATCAAAGGAAACACGGAAACCCTAGCGGGTACAATTGTTAACTTGGCGTGGTAAAAGACATTCCCATAGGCGCCTATAGTAGGATTTGTTTTTATGCCAGCGGGCGCGCGTATGAAAGAGATACTTCATTACATATTTATATCTTCTTTTATAAATTTAAATGCAATTCTTATTTATAAAATCTTTGTTTACTATTAAGCTAATAAATACAAATAACATAAATAAAAGTTGCATTTATTTTTGTAAAAAAATACGCTATATATATGTAATACGATGGACGATATGTCGTAAAATTTGCGAAGGCGCGCCCGCTGAAAGGTTATATGAGGAGGAAAATAATTTAAAAATTAGGCTTAGATTTATTACAAACAAAAAGAAATTTAGTTATACAGTTATTTCTAAAACTTCAATTCAAAAATTCGAGTCAAAATGGATTGTGAATTAATTTTTTAAAACTTCTTTAAACAGCAGAATCTAATAGATGCAAACATTGTAAGTGCTTTTTCGATCCGTAATTTATGCAAGTGACACGTTGAGACCCATAATCTAAGGATCTCTATATTCTAAACAATAATGCCCCACCTTAAGCAAATTGAAAATCTGAAATTAATTGATGAGAAATTTTCGGAAAATATCAAAAAAAATGTTATTGAAATAGAATTTTAAATATTTTTAAAAGTGCTGTACCCATTTAAATTTCAAAATTGAACGTTTCAATTGATTTGTTGCAAAATTACCTACAGCTGCTGATACAGATGAGTATCAGTGCCATGAGCTCTACGAATACGACGCTTCTGTGAAAGGAACCGTGTCAAGTCCTTTCTATGGTAAGAGGGAGCAGTACCATAATGGATTGTGGTGCGAATACAGAATACGAGCACCAGAAGGTCAAGTAAGTTAAAGTATTCTTCTATGGATTCTTTTAATTAAAATTATCGTGTAACGCATATTTACGGATCCTGCTGTGGTTTGGATTTAGGTCGCTTTTCATTGGCTTCCAGCGTCACGTGACTTCGCTTGCTTCTGAATGATGTCATAGGAGCGCCCTTAGTTTGGATTTCGATTCTTGTCTTATATTAGCTATTGTATCATGGAAAACCCAAAATTATTTTCTAATTACGATTATTTGGATATTTCTAAAGGGAATGATGAATTCAAGATAAAGGTAATTTTGGTTTCTCATGATACAATACCTAAGACAAAAATCGAATTCGAAACTAAGTGCGCTCCTATGACATCATTCAGAAGCAAGCGAAGTCACGTGACACTGAGAGCCAATGAAAAGCGACCTCAATCCAAACCATAGTAGGATCCGTAAATACGCTCGTGTGGCTGGAGTTTAGAGTTCTCTATTCACTTCATCCGGGACTTGCAATGAAACGAGTAATAGCAAGATTTTAATAAATTCTAAAATCAAAATTACTTCTAAAGAAAACATGAAATAATATTATGTAATAGTGTATTATATCGAAAGCACTATTATAGCCTAATACTTTAATAATTCTATGTTATTTCAAGATATGAAAGAAAATTAACTAAATTTTTCATTATAAAAATATTGATAATCGTTATTGTTCTAAGAGTGTGACAGTTTTGATTCGTGTCCTATCAGATACTTAAATGATATTTCTAATGTTGTCGAAAGTTCAAAGAAAAGCAATAGTTTTTTAAATAAAACATTAGTTAGCTTTCACATTAAGCTTTTTATCATACTTATATCATTATTTGAAAATGTTCAACTCTTTACTCCCGAGGCGAATTTTTTCCCTAGCTCCTTTAAAACCGGGATTTTTGGGAGGAAGTAACATGAATTGGACTCTCCCAACCAGGGTGATCATTTACCCCACCACTCCAACCCCTCTTATAACCTTCTCTTAAGGCTCACGGAAATGTTCTGTGGTTGGCAACGATAATTGGACCCACCCTACCGCGCTTATCTTCTAAGCGATCTCAGAATCTCACCTCCCCTCAAAAGAAGCTAACCGCCTCAGACCGGCCTTCTTCGTTGTTAAGGGGACATTTTTAGACCGCCCGAGACCGACTCACTCGGTGTGACAGGGTTAAATTATATGCCTTATGTGAAATTCATTTGCTAAATTCCTTCTCAAACCTTTCTTACTGAATTTCCTTTTCATTCTCAAATTATTGTTCTCTATACAAGGTGTCCAAAAATGTCTCTTACAAACTTTTAGTGTAGACTAGGCGAACAGACACTAGTCATTTTCACAAGAGTATATGGGGTCACAAACAAAATGGGAGACTGCTAAAGGGCTGTTTGGCAGTGAATTAAATAAAACGAAAGCATACACCAGATAAAGTGTACAATACAGGTTAACGCTTTCGCTGGCGCTGTTCACGACTGAGATTCGAACTACAGTAGAACCCTGCTAATCCGAACTAATTGGGACCGGTGCCTGTTCGGATTACCCAAATTTCCGATAAAAATAGAAAAGAAAAGATGTGTGCTAAAAAATGTACGTTATAAGTACTCAATACTACTATCTCTTGAATTATTTTATTCAAAAGCAATAGAAAGAGAATATGCTCCCCTTTTCATTAGAATAATGGATGTGCTCTTGTATGAAGTGACCTTATCTTACGGCGAATTGCATTAGTTTCTTCAATGTATACAAAATTATGTATCCTGAAAAAGTACTTTTTTTGCTTTTAGTATGAATATTTAAATCTTTTCAGGTAATCTTTTCAATTACATATAATTTTCGAAAATAAAATCGATTCGGATTAACCGGAATTTTGGATTAGCTGGGTTCGGATTAGCGGGTTTCTACTGTAACTACCTAATTAGATACTAGGCTCTGAACACGCCAGCGCGTCAGTGGTAGTGAATGTGTTAGTGGAATATAAATTTCCAACAACACAGTTTTATGGATAATAACATGCGAAGGTGTTTAGGTTCAGATGGCAAGCCCTTTAACCCTGGATTGGTAACGTCACTTCGCAGACTTCGCATTTGGACTGGGAAAAGGAGTCAATTTGACTCAACGTTACCAATCTAGGGTTAAACACTAATTTTAAGTACAAAAATTTTGGTTGTTGGTTAAACGTCTTAATTGCCATTATTTCTGTCATGCTGCATACGACTTGCAATTTTTTATTCATGGAACATTATTGTTATTAATTTGTATTCCATTAAACCTGTGTTGTACAGTTTATATAGTGTATCATTTTCTTTTACTTAACCCTCTCACACCGGGCAAGGATGTCCGGGGCGGTCTATAAATTTCCCCTTAACATCGATGAAGGCCTGTCTGAGGGGGTTGTCTTCTTTTGAGAGGAGGTGATTGTTTTGAGATGGCTTAGTAGATTAGTGCGGTAGAGCGTGCAATTATCATTGCCCACCACAGCCCATTTGAGTGCGCCTTAAGGGAAGGTTATACCAGGGGTGGTGTGGTGGAGTAAATGACCACCCAGGTTGGGAGAGTCCAATTCATGTCGCTTCCTTCCAAAAAGTCCCGGCTTTAAAGGGGGCCAAAAGAAAAAACCCTCCTTGGGATTAAAGAGTTAAAACAATTTTGAACTCTTAAGAGCGTTCTATGTAGGCTTTATTTCATTATAGGAATCCTCATTTTACTCTGGTTTATTAAGTAGAATGAAAGGTATCATGCTAATTAAATGGTTAAATGGGTGGTGGGGTAAATGACCAACCAGGTTGGGAGAATCCAATTCATGTCCCATCCTCCCCAAAATGTCCCGGTTTTAAAGGGAATAGTAGAAAAAAGTCTCCTCGGGTTTAAAGAGTTAATTCACTGACAAAGAGCCCAATGTAGCGGTCACCCTTTGCTTTATGACCCAATGTTCTATTGTGAAGATGACATGTTTCTGTAAGCCTGACCTACGCTTAAAGTTTGGAAAGGATATTTTGGGATACCCAGGATATAAAAGATCAATATGGGCAGGCAAATTTTAGTTATAATATGTCTACAAATAATTTCATTCAATGTTTAATGATCTTCTCCAGAGAATCAAGCTTACCTTCAAGGACTTCGACATAGATCCTTCACCCCAGTGCAGTCAGGACGAGCTAGTCGTGTATGGCAAGAACAAGGAGACTGTCTTGGCCATTGTTTGTGGACATTTCCCTCCCAGGCCCATCATTTCCAATGAAGGAGAGAACGAGATTCGCCTTCTTTTTCGATCAGATCACATGTCATCAGGAAGGGGATTCCTTCTGGAGTACGAATCTGGACCAAATCCTGGTACGTAATGCTCGAATTCATAAAGTTAATTTTTAAAGAATATTCATTGTTTAAAATAGAATTCAAATGTTTGAATGAGAATATCTATACTTAAATTTTGTACTCACCACTTGCTGAAGTCGTCACTACCGTCATCTTGGAGGATGGTTTGACGATAGCTGAATATGCATGACATGACGCCACCCCACACTCCTGGTGCCTATAACCTCAAGGGTTGGATGCAGGGTAGATGAGTACAACTACTTCCACCACAGGGCCCTGAATTAAATTTTGTACTC
>BGPR01000655.1:51842-63230 GCA_013235015.1 Araneus ventricosus | reverse complement strand
GACTACAACTACTTCCACCACAGGGCCCTGAATTAAATTTTGTACTCCCCACTTGCTGAAGTCGTCACTACCGTCGTCTTGGAGGACAGTTTGACGATAGCTGTATATGCATAGCATGACGCCACCCCACACGCCTGGTGCCTATAACCTCAATGGTTATCCAACCAGTTGGAGGGATGCAGAGGGGATGATTACAAACACTTCCACCACAGGGCCCTGAGATCCCACGCAAATACCATACTCCGAACAACTTGAAATTCTCCCCTCCCACGTGATTTCTTAAGAAAAAAACCACAAAAGTTACGCTGGAGCAATTACAGAATGAAAACAAATAAACGCCTTGTCTGGACAGCACACTCTTAAAGAGTTTCCCATTTACAGACGGAAATAATAATAAACATTTAAACTACCGAACTTGATTAAATAAAATATAAGCAGGAAACACACACAAAAAAACATTTGAATAAACACAAATATCCAAAAAAACTGTTCTGAATAAAAAATGAACGAAGAAATAAAAATAAAATAAAATAAATTTTGATAACAATTGTTTGTACTGATTGGTATATTGGTAGTTGATTTTTCTTACTCCTGAAACTCCACGTTCTGCCGCATTTATATCACATGCAAGCTGAAAATTTCAGTAGAGCACGAATCTAAGGATGTATAGGGAAATTGTTTTCAAGCATTTTTTATTTTTCTCAGATTTCCTTAGGGTTGTTCATTAGGAGTTTATCTCTTTTGTTACTGTCTGACGGTGGCTTGACTGTTTGAGACAATTCCCTATTTACACAACGACCATAAACAGAGACGGGTTTGTCCAAACAAGGAACATAAGCTGAAGATCTAAGCAGAATTTTCTAAAATGTTTTCACTGGATTGTTTTCTGACGAAAAGGTTAATATGTTGGAAAGCTGTATATACAAAGGAATACTGCGCATTGTATACAAAATTCTCTGAACTTTTAGACCATGTAAATTACATTATATCTCGCAGCATCCGAGACTCGTCAGAAAGCACACACTTTGGGAAACACTGCATTAACAGACAATAATAAATCCTTAGACTGAAGTGCCCACGCGCTGTTATACAAAGGTAATAATTAAAAATGTCCATATTATGCTCCACGAATATAAGAAAATAAAGAAGGCTACAGATAAAATAATTAAAATGCCTATAACATTTTCATTCAATCTGAACTGCTACGAGTTTGCAAAAATCTTTGTAAAAGTGGGTAATTAAGAACAGAGAAAAAAAATCGATTACTGATCATTCTCAGATACGGAAACCTTCCACACTTTTGCTCATGACCCATCAAAGTTGATTTCACCAAAATAGGGGTGAAGTGAAAAAGGAGGGTGAGTGGATGTTTACACTTTACTTAGCACTATAAAGAAAAATTCTACTTCCATTTACTGAGTTGCTGTTCAGACTAAGTGCAAAAAGACTAAATGAACGAAAACACCACATCGGACAGAAGCGCTTATCTTAATCTTTGCTTGCTATCCCTTTCCGCAGTTCAATCGACCAAAAGTGGTTGTCACGGGTTTTTGAAACGAAGAGTATTGGGCTGGTAAAAGTACCTCTTTCCTTTGACGAATATACAGTAGCCACCAATGAAAACGCCCAATTAATTTTTTTATGAATGTGGCATTATAAATTTAAAATTGGGTAAAAATTACTGTTGTAAAGAAGTTACTTCTGATCGGTTTGCAATAGGGATTCATGATTGTATCGTGGTTTTTGCCATTACTTCACTATGTAAACGATTGCAGCAGCCTCGTGTTCAAAATGCGGCAAAATTGAAGGTGGTGCTTTTTCATTAGCCACTACTATAATACAAAATATCTGATACATATCTACAAATTTGACGCAAGGACAACATACCAAATTTCATGAATCTAGCTGACTGTCTTATCGCAATCTTAATAAACAGTGAAGCAGACACACATACATAGCTCCTAAAATATTTTTTCCGAAATCGTCTTCATTCATGAAATTCTTGAAATCGAATTTTTTGACCAAGTAATCGTCAAAATCCTTGTTTACTTCGTGTACATTGGTAATCCTTGTTTACTTCATGTACATCGTTAATTCTTGTTTACTTCGTGTACATTCGTAATCCTTGTTTACTTCATGTACATCGTTAATTCTTGTTTACTTCGTGTCCGCCGTTAATCCTTGTTTACTTCGTGTAAATCGTTAATCCTTGTTTACTTCGTGTATTAAACAGAAAATTGGTAACCGGAAATGAGAATTTAAAGCTTGGAAATAGAAAAGAAGCCTGCTTTGCTATATTAAGTAGTTTTATTGTCTACTAGACACCTGTGCGGTTCTCAACTTTTAGAATTAATTAATTCTTAAGATATTTAATTAAATAAAAATTTAACCAATTTTCAGTGTTTTTACTCAGTTTTTCGGGAATAAGTTCTGAAATAATTATTGCCCGAGAATGATTTTTACGCTATCTTAAAGAGCAAAATATTTTTTCAATGATACCAACTAAAAATTCATTTTAAGCACAATTTGTAACAGTGCTTTCTACAGTTGTAGTTACAGTCAAATACATTTTATTGTTTTATGAAATCTTTCATTCACGTATAATTGTCATTGTTGAAGTTACGATGAAAAATATTGCTTTCACATTAACTCCAAGAAAGAATTTTTATTTCCGTTTTTATTTCATAGCGTGCTCACCTTTTGATATGGAAGTACAGCAATCCAATGATGTTAATATGATTCCTCTCTTTATGGGATGCTTCGTATAATTTTCACAAAATTTTCAATCATCGTAATAAGTGTGTAAAACAATTAAAGGATACTCAGTTCCATTCCTACCAAAGGGAGAGGACCTAACGAGGAACAGAAGAAACACTATTCTGTGTTTTCTGGTCAGGCACACAGACCCCAAAAAAGAAGAGAATGGTACAATGAAACCCCTGATATGAAGGTACTTCTGTTGTTGCCGTAGCAATGATAGGGAGAGAAAAATAGAATTCCAAGGATTGCTAGACTCTTCACAGGTGGTTCAAAACATGGAGACAAAAAGCACAGAGGTGTTTAGCTGCTAGCCGAAGAGTCAGGCGACCGGGAGAGGGGTAATGAAAATCAATGGAAGACTCTGCTGTGAAAATCTTTTTAATTAAGTTGAAAGTGTTATAAATATTTAGACTTGAAAACATTTTTATCCAAAGCAACGCTGGGTATATCAGCTGGTTTAATTAAATAAATTCAAGAACAAAAACAGTATTGCAGGAAAATACATAGTTGTGAAAAGCTTAGCAGTAAAAGGATTTTAATGATTTTAATTATTTGCTACTTTTCACATAGAAATCTGTGATCCTGGCTACATTGAGTGCGAGAACCGTAACTGCTTTAAGCCTGGACAGAAGTGTGACGGAGTGGATGACTGTGGAGATGGAACTGATGAAGAAGAATGCAGTAAGTATCGTGCTTTCAGACATGCGATACATATAATATCTACATCTTCTGTAAGGCTTCCGAACGAGAACTTTTAATTTTTTAAAAAGTTGTCAAAGTAATTTCACAGCATGAACAATAATTATAAAATACAACTATTCAGGACAAAACCAAAACTGTTTAATTCACAGAAACAAAGTTCACAGCTAAAATAAACTTTTTCACATTTCATTCCTTGAACAGGATGAAACTGTAAGAGTAGGACGATAATGCAATGTATGAAACTATTTCATCTGTCACAGAAATTCAGATAATGTTCACGCAAATTAATATAAAATACACCACATGTAATAGCCTAATTTCTATGATCTGAAGGTACTTAATATTTGTATTAATAATATATTAGAATAATCTTGCTACAAAAGTACTTGCTACAAAAGTAGTATGCGTCTTGGAGATTTTGATATGAATGAAAAATAAGACGTGGTCAGAAATACTTTAATTAAATTTTTAAGAAAAAACAGTTAGTCTTTTTGTTTTCAATCTAACAATTATAAGAAACTCGATATTTCTTTGATTCTTCGAGAAATATTCTCGCTCATGTTAGCGCAAATCTTAGAGAAAAATTGTTACATATAGACGCCTTGACTAGGTTGTACGCAATTTTGGGAAATATAACTTCACATCAAAATGAAAAGGTATTATAAGTATGACATCCTGAGAAGGAAAAAAAAAGACTGGAGGCTGTCTTTTTCAAACATCCGTTGATGTAAAAGGCGTAGGACTACTTCACTCGCGTGACTCTTTTGTTTCTATGTACGGTTCAGTAGTCGCTGACTACAATTAAGATTTTCAAGTTTTTTTGTAACTTCTGTTGTTACCCTTCCTCTCTAAAATAAGACATAACTTATGTAGTTACCGAGATATAGAGGATCTCCCATACAACGTTTTTTGTGGCGTTTTGGCGTGTGAATCAAATTCCTTCCTGAGACACCAATGGGAGGAACGTAGACCTACGTTAAAAATAGTTCCTCAGAGTTCTTAAATGTTAATACCATTTTTGTAACATTTTTGAACAGATTCCACACTCTGCAAATCGTGTTTTCACAAAAGAAACTCTTTTTAATGCTATATTGTTGCATATTTAATGCCATCTGTTCAATTTTTAACATTTTTTGCATTGCGTTTACTTGGCAATGCATAAAATAAAATTTGGAATAGTGGATGTTTCTGGAAACAATGTAATAAGCATACCAGCGAAAAGAAAGAGAGCTCATTGTTTCCTACATTGTAAAACCGGATGATCAGCTTGTCTAATGCGTTATCGACTTTGGCTTCCACTTGCTGCTATAAAAGTACAGGGTGCGAAAGATCTTTACTATTTTAAATATTAATAATAAAATACGAAAAGGTGAAAAGAAATGCAATTTGTGGCAAAAGTAGGAAGAAATCTAACATTTTTTTTTTTACAGTTCATTCGGTGTATCTCTATGTGAGCTTCTTTGGTAGCACGAAGAATGTTCTATCTTGTACTCGATTTCCCACAAAGTGTTTTTTAACATTTCCTGTCTCTTTAACCCTTTCAAGTACACTAAATGTTTCCTTTTGAAAATTACTAAATTTATTTCAAAAATGAATTCTAGAAAATAATCTAGTATTTTTTATTTTCAAGAAATTTGTGGTTTCACATTGAAATCAATGAATGGTAACGGGCTATTTTTCCTCCGAATATGTTACCATCGAAATGCAATTTAAATTATGTATTTAATTTATAAGTATACGTGAGTATTTAGGATATTCAACCTTCATAAAATTCAATATTTCTTTCGAAGATTCAATTGTAAAAAAAAATATCAATTTGTGCAAGAATCTTCATCATTTTGTTTCTCTTGGAGATCAAAAGCAATTTAGCTCTTGCAATGCAGATAGCTTTGTGAATACTAACGGTATTAAACTGGAATTTTTATATAAGTTGGCTTAAATATCTGGCTCTTAAGTTTTGAAAGAAAAATTACGTTAGGTTTCGCACATGCGCAGTAATGAAATGCTCAATGGAAGGTTTCACTGCGATACCAATGAACGCGAAAGGGTTAAGTTTCTGCATCCATGTATAAATTGAAGGCACACTGGGCGGACTTCTGTGGTACATCAGGCGAAACTTTCTTTGTATAGTTTTCGGTGATTTTGCTTCTGCTAACCACAGTACACACTCCTGAGTGGTTTCCATTTTCATTTCTTAATACAGCTGTCAAGTAATTAGCGCCATCTACCTCAGATTATTAATACTAGAAAACTGTTATATTTTTCGTTTTTCTGCTGCAAACTGCATTTCATTTCACTTCTTCTTATTTTTGTTATTAAATTTTAGAATAATAAAGATCTTTCTCGGACAACCTCTATTTTCGAAGACAGTCCATTTTATCATTTTCTTTTATAGTGAATCATCTTTTAACCGTCTGAGCGCCAAATTATTTTGAACTTTTAGCTATGAGGGTAGGAGTATTCTTTAAATTATTCTTTATGCTATAATAGTATAAAAAGTATTCTTTTATATTATTCATTTACTTATCTTTTAAAGTAAATGAATCGATCTCCTTTGTATTTAATTATTTCTCTGAAATCTTACGAATATTTTATCTATGATTGTTTAAGAAAATATAAATACGAGGTATCTGCTTCTGAACTGAACATGAAAAACTGAAAAAGTCGTTTGCGCCGCTCGGAGGGTTAATTCTCTCTTTTCCTCCAGACTTTCCACTAGTGCTTCAACCTGAGGAATGTGGCGCCCAGGCCTTCACACCGAATACCATTTACGATTCTTCTCCCGACCGAATGGTTGGCGGTGAGGCAGCTGTCCCAAACAGCTGGCCATGGCAAGTTTCCGTGCAAGGCAGAGGGCAGTTCGCGCATTTCTGTGGAGGATCGCTCATCAATGCTCAATGGGTTCTGACAGCCACACACTGTGTTACCGGGTAAGACAGCAGGAAAATAGCATGCAGGACATTATTTTCCCTAGATTCTCCTGATTAAAACGTGTTCGCCTTATACTATCTTGTCACTATCCTTTTTCAAGGGATTAGTTTTAATTTTATTTACGGTTGTAATCGTTCTTGTGATATTGATTGTAACTGACTTCGAATGGTAGCAGAAGCAGCGCCCTCTGGAGCTGTAAGCTACCAGTAGAAGCCAAGCGACCGGATGAGATGCGTTGCTAGCAAACAACTTTCCTTTTATTATTTGTTTAATTTTGAAATTATATGTGCAAACTTGTCCATGTGTAACAAAAATAAATAATTGAATAATTATTACACTAATTTTACTGTTTACTGTAACCGACCCCCATACATCATTGTTACAAATTGTATTTGAAAACATTTTGACATTAAACAAAATGAAATGATGATTAAATAAAATGAAATAAAATCGGTGTTACTAAAAAGCTATATTTCTTATTTTTAAGTCGGTGTAGAAATAGATTTTGTGAGATAATAAACGTTACAATTTCGGTTATTTTTATAGTGAATAATTTGTTGGTTTAAATTAAATATCGATAAATTCCTTTATTTAAATATTCAACTACAACCATATTTAGTCATAACTTCAATTTCATCTTAATTAATCGCTTGTCTTTGTTATTATAAAGCATAAAAGAAATTTATTTTCTTTAATTGAGAGACCTTATATAAGGTTTAGCAAAGAGTGGTGACATTTAAATACATCATGATAAGTCTTAATCAGATCTTAAGGGCTTAAGTATGGATGTTTTTTAAAATTTAAAAGCTATTGCAATATAAAGAATTTCATGCGAATTTATAAAGCTCTAACTATAGTCTTTCTTCGTGTCCTTAGAGTACTTAGCTTGGCGAATATTTCAAACACTCTTTGCCATAACACTTGATAACAGAAAGAAGATCAAATATTCATAACTCTGCTATGTTCAATAGTTTTTACGACTTATTTTAGTTTTTTTCTTAAGTTTAAAATTAAAAAAAGCTTAAAAAAAGTTTTGTTTACATTGTAATGGACTACAAAGCCGAAACAGAAATAAGGTTTTCTATCTGCTTATTTTATATGTCAGTAATAACATCTGTCATAAAAAGTCCATACTTCTTTCAGGAGATACGATCCGTTGGACATCCAGATTGTTTTGGGAGCTCACGGAAAGTTTACAAAAACTCCTTATCAGCAAGTTCGATACAATACCAAAGTTATTGCTTATCCTGATCTCGAAGGAGAAAACGTAAGAAAAGCATATATCATTCCTTTCATGAAAATATTTATTTTCAGAAATTTCAGACAAATTACGAAATTTTATGGAACAATAATTATGTATTGTGAAAGTGAATATAGAACCGACAATATGAAGCATCAAATCCTAGTATAGGAGTGAGATATCTGCGGCCTTTTCGAGTTTGTTATGCGACCTTACCAGTTATTTACATTTGCATCGAAATAATAGACTTGTTTGTGATATAATGATATTTACAGAACAATAACCCTTAAGATTATGCTCGTGCGGCCTTCTGCCCAACTGTGGAAATTTAACGAGGCCTTTCAGTGCAGAAAGTTTCCCCACCCCTGCCCTAGTTGCACAAAAAATATTATTATATTTTTCAATGTTCTAAATATTGAGTTACTGTAGAAATATAGCAATGGAATTATAGACTGGGTTGTAGTGGAGCCGGAAAGTTGCTCCAGACCTACTTTTCAGACAATTAAATAAGAGAGAAATTGTAGAAACCCCGCGAACTTTGTCATCTAGATTAGAACTTACCTGCACTGCTTAATTTGCGACCTCACCGCTGATGTATATTAGCCTGTATTACTTGGGTTCTGAACTTAGGTAGAACATAAATTTCTTGAACATTCTCCTTCTTTTCCTCTTGTGAAGATTACTTTTCCACTCATCTGACAAGTCACTTTATGTTATGAACTAAGATATCATCATGTTTTGTAGCACCGTTTAAATGAAGTGCACCGTGCCATCCTATTCTGATGTATATAAGTCAGTATCTACCTCCGGACAGCGGGTATTCCTTTTGTCTAGTGGTTAAGATTCGTGACTCGTTAGTTCGAAGCACGTCACTGCCACAGTGATGACCCGAACTACTTTCAGTCCCAATACTAGACAGCAGCACCAAAAATCACATCAATTGCATCTTCTGTTATGTTCACCAGATGGCAGCATGACAACTCCTACAGCATCGCATCTCTACCAATTCAAAGTCTATGACGCATTTCACAGCACAAAGCCTGCACGCGCCTGCGCACGAACAATTGGGCAGCAATCTGCGCAATATACACGCAACACAATTATCGATTTCTTGATATTCAGATAATATCAAACAAGCTGCGGGTTGTTCCTATAGTGCACAGTGCTGCGCCATCCTATTCTGATGTATATAAGTCAGTATCCACCTCCGGACAGGAAGAGTCTCTTTCGTCTAGTGGTTAAGACTCGGGAGTTCGAAAGCACGCCACTGCCACAGTGGTGACCCGAACTACTTTCAGCTCAGTGTAAATGGTTCAAAGATGCATTACTGCGCATGGAAGGATTAAAGATGCGCAGGAAAGACAGCACCCCCAAGATTACATAATACTCGGGATCCAAAGGTCCCAGGTTCGAAAGTACGTGTCTGCCACAATCTGGTAACTATGATAATACTACAGCTTAACATCTAAGTGAATCGGTAAAGCTTGTATAGACAGTCGCAACGTAAATTTGTCCCCAATGTAACACCTCATGGTGGCACATCGTTCAGTAGTATGTGTGCCGAAACATTGGCCACACGAGGGCGCTGTTGCGCGCGCCTCAGCACCTCCAATGTAAAATGATAGTTGTTGTAATTTTGTATCGTTAACGAATGTAAGCCGCGTCGCGGCAATAACTTCTAATTCATTAAACTATATCATCAAAATACACCGACATGAGTATCCTTTCGTCGTGGTTGTTTTATACTACAAAAACCCCTTGGAATAGCAGATAACTATCGTTTAATCGCCACAGTATGGTTTCGGTAAAGGCCCATCAACTACCACCGCCTGGGTCGGCGAGAGCTGAGCAGGCTACAAGAGCGGCCACCCCCGCCATACCCAAGGGGACCCTCCATTAATAAAAACAAATACATTCAAACGGTAAACAAAGAAGGCTCAATAAGCAACGGCCATACGACAGTGGTGCTTGACTTTTGATTGTGTGATTAAGAGATAAGGTGTCTTCCCTGCGTGTCTCAACTTCAGAGGAGTTGGGAACCCTAAGTTCGTTAACCGTAACCCTGTTACTTCGATGTGCCTTTTCTGAAAATCTGTTAGATTCATGTTTGAAGTTTTTTAAACAAGTAAAGTGCATCTTTCTCATTATACCGAAATGATTTGTTTAAAAAAAAATTCTAAAACTTTATTTTTTACAAATTTTTTTGCGTCAAAACAAAAAATGTGAAATAGGCATTTTCGATGTACCTTTTCTCAAAATCTATTATCGACACATGTTTGAAACTTTCTATACAAGTAAAGTGCACCTTTCTCATTATACTGAAATGAGCCTTTCTAAAAAACTCAAAACTTTATTTATTACAATTTTTTGTGTCAAAATAGGGTAAACTTTCACTGTCTATTTAAATATTTTGTAAATTTATAAAAAATTGAAAAGTAACCAACAGCTCATTTCAGTATAATGAGAAAGGTGTACTTTACTTCTATAAAAATTTCAACCGCGAATCTATAACACATTTTGAGAAAAGGAACATCGAAATTGCCAATTTCACCCTTTTTGTTCTGACACAAAAAAATTTGTAAAAAATAAATTTTTGAAATTTTTTATAAAAAGCATTTCAGTATAATGAAAAAGATGTACGTTACTTGTACAAAAAATTTCAAACATGAATCTATAACCGATTTTGAGAAAAGGTACATCGAAGTAACAGAGTTAGGGTTAACGGACTTAGAGTTCTAACTCCCCTTGAAATCTGGCCTCTCCCGCTCTGCCCTCTCAGCTTGAAATATGACTATGATGACTAATCATAGGGCCGACCGCTTTCTTCTGATAGCCAGGTGACTTCACTATGAAAATATGACTTCTATTTATCTTTTGTAATTTCGACTAATATAACGAGAATGTATGAGTTTTACATTCTGAGAAGATGAATGTTTAAACAGTATTTAACCCCATTTACCATATATAAAAATAAAACACTCTTGAAAACAAGAAAAAAATATTTTTTCTAATCCCGGGCAGAGATTAGGCCCGGGTCCCAAGAGATTTTGCCACTCCCTTTCGGCTGGCTTGACCACCGTCTCTTGCCTAACGTACGGAAACCCACCAGACAAATACATTTTGGGGCATCTTATCTTGAGGTGGTCCTCATGAAATGGGATTTCTTTCGGCAAGCATTTTATAAGATTTTCTTTCTTGGGTATTTTTCAGATAAGAAGGTACAATCACGCACACGATATCAGTCTTATTAAGTTAAACGCACCTGTGCGTTTCAATGAGGGCGTTCAACCGGCCTGCTTACCCGAACTAGGATGGAATCCTCAACCTGGCTGGCACTGCTATGCCACAGGATGGGGAGAGAGCAGAGGTAAGAGCTCATTCCAAATATTAAGAGTAGCAGTAGAATTCCATTATCACAGAAACTTATTCGGAGTTTTATGAAAGTTAGTAAAAACAGAGAAAGTGTCTGAAATACAATAGAGATAATATATATGGTGCTCCGGTAGCTGAAACGGTCTTAGCAGGTATTAAGCCATGTGCAAATAATAGTAATAATAACAATAATAGATTGCAGAGGGAAGCGGCAGTTAAAGCTTGAATTTTCTTAGAAGTGAGAATCGCTGTTGTAGCTGCAAAGCAGGTCATTCACGAGCTTTCCACTCCATGCGAAAGGCTTCGTGGCACTCCTCGCAATTCCAGTTTTAGCGCATCTATTTAGGTAGGTCATTCACGAGCGTTCCACTCTACACGAATGG
>BGPR01000655.1:22319-48715 GCA_013235015.1 Araneus ventricosus | reverse complement strand
GGGACTTTACACCTTTTTATTTGTTCCCCATCCACTTTATAGACTTCACCCACTATTGAGCCATCGTAACATCGCTTTCATTATTGATATCAAGTATCTGAAAGACGAATTTGCATAATATTTTGCATAAATATGAATCATGACTCTGGAAAACGTAATTTATTTTTGTTATTGTAGGGTGACAGTGGCGGACCTCTGCAATGTAGACTTGGAAATAAATGGTACGTGTTTGGCGCAGCCAGTTTCGTCACCACATCTAATTTCATGAACGGTCTTTGCACGGGACCAGGAGCGAAGACAGTCTATGCTAACTCAGCAGACAAAGCAGAATGGATCAGAACCATCATTAAAACGTATTCATGAAAAGTTCCTTGGAATTGTGAAACGTATTGATGCGCTATTTTTGGTATAAAGTTTATGAGCTATTGACGAATGGTTATTTGTCATAATATAATAAAAAAATTCTGAAAACAAATCTATAGCATTTTTTTTTCTTTCGTTTCTATATCGAACACAAAGTTTTCTAAATCATACACAGTCACACATACAAAAGTCGGTTAAAGATCATTGAAACAGAAAAAAAATTGGAACTTTTTTTGCCGTTTCCGTAGTGGCAGCTCGTCAGTTCAACAGTGTTCAGATTTTTTTTCGAAAATAAATTTAATGAAAACAGTTTTGAAAACACTATTTTATTACTTTACTAAAAACTAGAAATTTTCGTTATTTTAATTACTTTCAACTTTTTAGTTTTTAAATAAAAATTCAATATTATAAATATTATGGAACCCTGAAATCTGTTCTTCTGAAATTCACTACCAGATGGCGCCAATGGTATAGAATGAAAACTTAATAAAATTAAGGGATTAGTACATAATTAAGTTCTGAAAACATTTAAAATAGTGTATTGCCATCGAGAATACAGAAATGCGCAAAATTTGCAAATTCTAGTACTACAGGAAGGAAATGAAAAATCTATTGCCAAATTCGGTCTTTTCAAATATGAAGCAAATTAAGCTAAACAAAATTGTGTAGTAGTAGGAAAACGAAATAAAAATCCAAATTTCAACGATAAACAAATTTTGTTAAATGGTTTTATTTGTCAAATTTAAATTTAATTATTTTTAGCATTTTATCTGTACAATCTAATGAAATGTTGAAAATTATTGTAATATTCGTAACGAATAAAAAATATATGTTTGTAGAATTATTAAAATATTTAAAAAGAAATTAATTATATTTAAAAAATCGTTTGACCATAAAAGATATTAATTTAAAAATATCGTCTGGCTGTACAAGAAATCAATTAAAAAATCGTTTGGCATTAATGCTTTTCTAAAGTTATAAAAAATAGAGTGGCAACGATATATTTTTCTTTTGCTAACGTTGCCTAGCAACGGAGAAGAATAATTATGATTGAAGATGGAATTTAATGTCAGTCAGTCATTGATGTAACGTTTGTGATGTAAGTGTATGCGTTTGTTTTACACGTATGTGTTGTGGAAGACGTCCAATAAACATATTATTTTTGATAAAGCAGGCTCCACGATTCTTCATGCTATGCTGAAATACATTACATTATTATGGTTTTCTTAATTAATTTTGCTTTCTATTCTTGAAGACAGGGGCATTTGATATGAATTCTTTCGGAAATTTAAGTTATGGGATCCTATTGGGGATCAGGATCCATAGTTTAAAAAGCCCTGTGGTAATGTCATCATGCAGCTGTATTCACAGGGAAAAAAACTACAAACTTAGAGTAATGTCTTGAATTCTTATTGCTACATATATATAACAGAGAGATACACAAAACAAGTAGATATAAACAAATTGATACATAAAACAAATTGCATTGTTAGTGGTTTGATGTTAGATGAGTCAAACCAAATGAATTTAATTTGTTGATATTTGAGTTAAATATGGTTTTTGCTTACTACTTTGGGTTTTCCATGCATTTCCCATTTTCTCCTTCTTTCCGTGCAAAGACTGTAGATGAGTTACTTTCGTTTCTCTCAAAAAAGAAAAAGAATTATTATTTCAGAACTTGTTTGTTCTCTATTATTATGATTGGAAAATTGTTATAGACTTGAATAACATACTACTCGTACATTTTCCTGGTGTGGCGTGGAAGTTTGAAGAGGAGGGTCCCGGCTCAGGTGTTGTCCTCGTCATCTGACCGAAGTTCAAAATGACGAGGTCCGCCCCAAAATAGTCCCCGTGTTGCTTGAAAACAGGACGTTAATAGAACTAAACTAATCCAAATTTTAAAAAACATTTCTGATATTAACAACTATATGCGGAATTTTGCAACATGTGCTTTCATGAAAGCGAATGGGTTTCATGAAACCACATGTTGCAAATAGAAATTTATCAAGGAACTAGAAAATCACCCGAGATTTGCCAAATAAGTGATTCCATATTCTACAGTCTATCCCAGTGATTGATATATCTAATTTTTATTCACTCCTTATATCAATATCTTTTATTTATTTCTTTTTATTATATTACTAGAAAATTGCCTCTTCATTCGAGAGATTTCCCGTCAAATTTGACGTGTTTAAATAGATATATATGCGAGAGAAATATTTAACACTGATTGAAAACAAATAAAATAAACATATGTTTTATGACAGGAAATATGTTTTTTTATTTACATATTATTTACATATTTCTTTATCCAAAAACCTCTTGGTAAACAACATTCGTGTGAAGTATTTTTCGTTGTATAACAATTTTCCTTGTACTTCAGATGTCTAATGAAAACAAAGCACTTCTCTGCTTATTGAACTTTGCAAAAAAATATTATCAAATTATGTCATCACGATTGCAATAAATAATAAGATGCATCGCGGCGTCCAAACTATATCACGCGCATGATATACCACTAACGTTATTTACTACTTTCTATTAAAAAACGGAAATTAATTTGAAATATATGATTAATATAATTTCAAATTTCTAGGGAACTATTGATCATAGCGAGATAAATTTTATATCAATTGATAGCAAATTTTATTTCACTATTTTAGAGCTCTTAAATTTGAAATTAGAATGGCAATTACTTTTTAAATTTAAAATTACTGAAATTTAGGTGTTCTAACAATGAAATAATGCTGTATAACGTCTCTCAGTGCTGTGGCGCTAATTTTATTGTTGGTGACGTCAGAGCGTTACCGAGATATCTGGGCTATTATATTAGTAATTACTAAAAATAATAAGTTTTTATCATAGCATGGAAATTTTGTCCATAATTAAATTTCTTTATTTATAGTTACCTACAGAAAGCGAATCGAGGATTTGGGTCTGGGGGGGGGGACTGAGGTATAAAAAGTTTTGTATTGTAGTGACGAATGTCAAATCTTATGACTTATGTCAACCAAAACACTTTAATTTTATTGACTTTACTCACCTGGCAATAAGTATCATAAAGAACACTACAATACTTTCGATGATTTAACTAAAGACACAATGAATTAACTAGAAAAAGCATGTTTTTGACCGTGTCAACGCTGCAAATACGAGTGAAATGACTACAAAAGTGGGAAAACTTTCGAGCCTGTCAGAAACCAGGAAGAAATTTTTTCACTTTTTTTAAAGGGCTGCAACAAAAATCAACGGGTCGTTTTTTAAAAAAATGAAATATTTTTGGCTATGGACGGGGGGAGTGCCGCCCCCATCCCCCCCCCCCCCTGGATTCGCCACTGGCACTCATGGAAATATTTTTCGACATGATGCAGTAGCTGTTATAACACTTGTTTTTGGTGTACTCATCACTTACAATGTCTTCAGTTTATGAGATTGCACTTTGTTAAGCCTTGTTCCCATGATCCATGTTTCGGTATTCCATGTGCGTCGTTGGGGATTTATTGCCAGTCGAAGTTAACGACCCGTTTTGAAGCAACTTGATGGACATTTTGGGATGGATCTCGCAATTTCCAACCGCTGTCAGATGAGGAGGATGACACCTGAGCTGGTACCTCCCACTCAAAACTTCTGAGCAACACCAAAGGGGGGACGTTTGACCATCCCCCGTAACCAGATAGCAAATAATGCTGCGGAAAGATTGCCATTTCGCTTTCCATAGGCTGTCCGCGAAAGCATGTCAGCGCAAACCGTTTCGTAAACCCGCAAAATTGATGTTGGAAAGCTTTTTATGAACCACCTATCCCATTGTGTGTGTCCCCGTCTGTTATAGTGGTATCGCGCTTGCCTTCCAACTCCATGAACGCGTGTTCGATTTCCGGCTCGGAGGAATTTCAAGTTTTGTCACAATCTACAACGAAATCGTACAAGTAAGTTCAATTAAAAATTAGATTAATCAAATTAATTTAAAGTAATAATTAAGCTTTGATTAATTAAGATTCCTAATTGGTATAATTAATTGACATTCCAGATAACTCTAAGATGACGTCAAAATAAGGGGGATAAAAAGGCGGGTTGGACCCCTCGGTAGGAGTACGGCTTTGAAGAGAGGGGTGAAAAAAAGGGGGTTGGACCCTTCTGTAAGAGTACGGCTTTGGAGGGGGAAGGGGCATCTAATGTGTCCGCCGAAGGAGGGCTCTTAACAACTTTTTGAAAGGCCTGAAACAAGCTTGTAATAAAAGCTTCGGGAAATTTTACAGAAAACCTTGTTCCTTGTTGACTAGCGAACCTTTCCACTACCTTGCCGAAAGGTTCCACCCTTGTCATGGAAACCTTTGTGACAACACTTTACCCTTGCCGACGACAAGGTTTCCAAACCTTTCAGACAAGCCTTTTCTTCTATCTGGGTATGATTTAACCTGGAACAGGCGCAATACACGATGGATCTTCAGTGGAATAGGCTTTCAAACCTGGAATCCTCTGGCTCCGATGCTGTCTTCTTACCATTAGGCCGCCGCGGCTCTGATATTACTATTTCGGAATTCAACTAGTCTCACCGTACCATAAAGCATACACAACAGTCAGTAAGAGCTGTATTCAGACCTCCGTCTGTCGACTATCGCTTCCTTTGATGTCCCAGCATTTACCGACATTTCTCCGGAACGTTCGATCCATCCCACTTTTCAATTCATTAGGAAGAGAAGGAAGACAGAATGCGCTGCTAAACTTATAAATCAACTATATAATTCAAAAAGTCAGCAACTTGAAATTTGATATTTCGAAATAGTGGAGTATGATTGTTTATTATTGCATTACATCTCTCTGATATAATAGTAATAAGCTGCATAAGATAGGAGAAGTTTTTTCTGCTTTGGTTGAGCTTTGACGTTAAAAGAATTCAGTTTGTCTTATTTCAAATGCGTCTAACTGAAAAACGACTTTATGTTTATAACTTTTTGAAGTAGGCCATCTAAATGCTAGGTTCAATTGTAAATTTCATTTCTTGTCATTAACTTTCAAAATAATTCGAATTTGTATAAATATCCCAATATCCTGTGTCTTATGAAATGTTAAACAAATGTATCTTGAAATAATATTTTATTTATTAGAAAGGAAACTATCAGGAAAGTCAACAAATCATTAGGTAAAAAGTAAAATATTTTTTAAAAATATTTTTGCGTTTTTGATGAAGTACGGTTTTATTTAAATTTTTGGGAAGTCGTTTTAATGAAGTCTTTTTCTTGTATAAATCCGGGTTTATTCCTCAATAGAATTTTCCAAATGAAGCTTCATGTGATTACTTCTTTTCAGTTTCAACTTTTTGTAACATTTAGGGATTCCATTTATTTAAGGAAGGAGCTTAAGGTCGTAACAGATAATTAGAAATTATAAGTGATAACATGGACGCCTAGTTATAATTTAACTCTTTAATCCCGAGGCGACTTTTTTCTTCTAGCTCCTTTAAAACCGGGACTTTTTGAGAGGAAGTGACATGAATTGGACTCATCCAACCTGGGTGGTCGTTTACACCACCACTCCAACCCCTCCTATAACCTTCTCTTAAGGCGCACGGAAATGGGGTGTGGTTGACAAGGTTAATTGGACCCACCCTACTGCGCTTATCTCCGAAGCGATCTCAGAACCTCACCTCCCCTCAAAAGAAGCCAACCGCCTCAGACCGGCCTTCTTCATCGTTAAGGGGAAATTTTTAGACTGCTCGAGACCTACTCACTCGGTGTGAGATGGTTAGGAACAATGCTTTCGTCGCTCTTATTGCATGGTAAAAAAACTCCATTTCAAGAAAATTCAATCAGTAAACAGCAGAATTGTCTCTATAAATAAATAAATAAATCGATAAAAACCTCTTAAGAAACTTCAGAATGATGTCTTAAAACTTCGAAGGAGAAATTGCTAGTGGAACGAACCTAAACTAAACTAAATAAGTTTTAAACTAAACTAAACTAAATAAGTTAAGAAACAAACTTTTTTAATTGCTAAATTGAAATCTCCATAATAATGCTTTCCATTGTGTGAATGCTATCGAAATCAATTCACGTGACGCCACATTCACATGACAAACGTAATAGCGCACATAACCTTCATCTAACCACTCATTGTCTTACGCTGTGCTGCGGCGACATTTTTCCTCCTGCAAGATGCGTAATGGATTTCAAAAATAAGGAGTTCTGAGCACTTGACGAATATTAAGCTGGGCATGCACGAGAAGGCTAGGCTATGCCATTTGTCTCAAGTCTGTTTTTTTTTAATTGACGTAGATCTACGTCTCTCCACAGTGGTCTAATGGTGTGTCGGGAAAGGAAAAAATTATGACAATTATAGCTCCTCAACCAAATAACATAGAGAGTTGGTTTTAGTTTCATTTAACGGAGAAAGGTTGACCAGAACCTATCCTGTTGCAACATCCGCTCACTGCACCGATCGATTCTACATCCATCCTTCACTGAAATCTTCATCTCATATCTTTTTAAGAGTAGATCGTGTGCAGCCGCCATTACGTCAACCTTATACTGGTCCTCATAAAGTGTTGTGCAGAACAGATAAAACAATCACCGTTGACATTAATGGTCGAAAAACTACAGTTTCCCTGGACCGTGTCAAACCGGCACATCTTCTCCCCGAAACTGTGTTATCTCCACCTCCAGTGATCAAAAACTTAAAAAGTACTGATGTTCATACATCCAAAAACGACGAACCTCCAACATATGTCACAAGATCAGAAAGACGTGTACATTTCCCAAAAAAACTGACTACTTACATAACTTAATTTTTTTTCTCTCTTGTCTTTTTATTTTCATTTACGGTTGTGTATTTTTAAAGCATATGTTGTATTTTTGTGTCGTTCCAGTGTATTATCCTCTGTCACTGGGGGGATACTCTGTAGTATCTGGCAACAGATCTGAAATCTATTTTATATACCGATTGACTTTAGAGTATCTGACAACAATTTGGTGGATAAGTAGAACGAAGTGAGCGGCGAATAAAGATGGATGTTTACCTTCTAATCATGGAATTACTTTATTAATTATATTACACGACTAAAAACACTACAAAGACTGCAAAAAGAATTTTAGAATTTGGAAATAAGGTTGAATCACATTCGAGCTGCAAAGTTGGCTAAAATCGCTAAAAAGTTTGATGACGTCACAGCGACCGATGCGCACGCACGCAGACTAAGGCTATTTATTCATCGATCGCGCGAAATATTACTCAAGAATTGGTGAGTTACGTCGAATTTCGTGCTAAAGTTAAACGCTTATAGCTCCGCAACCAAATAATATAAAGTTGGTTTTAGTTTCATTTAACAGATAAAGATAGACATTAACGATTGCAAAAATAATTTTAGAATTTGGAATTACGGTTTATTCACAGACGAGTTGCAAATTTGGTGAGAATCTCGAAGAATTTTACATAGATAGAGTCACATAGTCATACTAAACTAATAGTCACTATAGACTATAGAGTTAATAGTCACATACAGCTATTTTAGTCACAGAAAGTCACATTTGACTAAGGTAAGTAAGTCTACGCCCCTCAATCCCAGCGGCCGTTTCGCAGAGACAGCCGCCCGTCGTTTTTTTTCCCAACCATTCAAGTCGAAAAATTACGCACATCATACACGGAGGCTCCAAAGTGCGCTATCGTCGCTCTTCGATCCCCCGATTCTTCTGCCTCCACACTGAGGATTTCCGATTTTCTAGCCTCGTCGCGAGGTCCCCATGTAGGCAAAACCTTTGTTCTGCCGCTACCCTCGCAGCGCGGCCCTCGAAAGGACATCCGGTCATTCCAATCAGGCTTTAAACTATTCGGAATTCCATCAGTTGAATCCATTTTAGCCAATTTTCATCGTTTTTTAAAACTGACGATTGGTTTTTCCCTTCCCGTGTTCCAAAAATTCGAGGGTGAAGCAGTGGTGAATGCCCCGCTTTAAGCTGGGGGTTCACGAGAAGGCTAGCTATGCTATTTCTCCGGAGACTGATTTTGTCCACCCATTTTAGTCGAAAAATTAGGCACAGCGTTCACGGATGTCCCTAAGTTTGTTTTGAGACAAGGTTCAAAGTCGCAGAATTCCTACCACCCAGATTCCTCTTCCCCCACGCGGAGGATTTCGAGTTTCTTTTCTAGCCTCGATAAGAGTTGCCAATGTAGGTATATACTTTTTTTGCCGCTACCCTCTTATTGAGGTTTCAAATTTCAATCGGCGGATTGAGTTGTGGATTTTAAGTTCTTTTGAATTCCACCATTTCGAATCAATTGCTCCAAATTTGACAGGTTTTCGAACTTGACGGTAGGTTTTTCCTTCTCGTGTTCCAAAAATTCCATTTTGGAAGAGCGGTGAATGGCCTGTTTTAACCCCTTCGGCCCTGGCGTCCTAGTATTAGGACACATATTTATATCACTCTAGATTCCACATTATTAACAATTTTAACTTCAAAGCCCTAGGCCCTACTAATTATTATTTCAAGAATAGCGAAATGCTTTAATTTCCGCTCATTAGTTGGCAGCATAGTCGTAGCAGAGAAAATAACGAATGTTTCTGGCCACTTTACGCTATAAATTAAGATATCATCACGTTTTGCAACACCGTTTAAACATTTTGTCAATAAACCATTCAATACTAAAATCAGTGTAAAATTTCAAGTAAAAGCATCGTTATATAAATAGCATGATCTTGTAGTGCACCGTGCTCTTGTAGTGCCCATCCTATTCTGATGTATATAAGTCAGCATCCACCTCCGGACAGGGAGAGTTTCTTTTCTCTAGTGGTTAAGACTCGGGAATTCGAAAGCACGCCACTGCCACAGTGGTGACCCGAACTACTTTCAGTCTCAGTGTAAATGGTTCACAGATGCATTACTGCGCATGGAAGGATTAAAGGTGCGCAGGAAAGACACGACCCCCAAGATTACATAACACGAGCCGCCACTGGATTCAGCTAAGAGCCATACGCATCTGCTGTCAAAACGCAAATCCATATTTTTTGAGCCCTCAAAAGGATTATTATATATAATACTCTTCTTTTTGAAAAATTCCATAATACAAATCGTACCATTTCTGCCTAATTCAGTGCTTTTAACTTAAACATAATGAGAAATTGCACTGCAAATGAGAATCATACATTTCTTCTACTAATAGAACATCAGACCTTAGAGCATACAACATGAATTTTTATACTTGTTCTGTTATTAGAACACCAGGTGTCTATAGTACAAAACTTTTGCTTTGTTTCACATTTAACGATATTTCCACTAAAAGAAATGTGGTGGATGTATATTTCGGATATTTTACAGTAGTTATTCAATTATTAAACATAAAAATTGATGCAAAGTTGAAAATTTATGGATGAGGTACTTCAGATAAATATGTTACAGAAGCTGGAGCTGTAGTGAAATGATACGGCAATCGTGCGGGTGTAGTTAAAAGATGGAGTAAGAAAGTTGTCACTTTTGTTGAAGTTCCCTGACCTGAAATTACAAGGTTTTACAATAAAAATATAGGGGGGGAGTGGACAAGCATGACTGATTAATGTTATTGTACCGAACGGCTATAAAGAGAAAAAATGGACCTTTCTCATCATCTTTCATTATTTCAATATGGCTATAATAAATTCTTGCTCATGGTACAAAAGAGATAACAAATTGTTCTGGAATTCCTCAGAAAAATTAAATAGATTTACTAGACTTTGCATTTCAAATAGCAGAAGCTATCTCATTTTCAAATCAGTCAGCAGCCCCTACAAAACCCGGACGTCCATTAGGTAATAACTCTGATGTACCACCTCCAAAGAAAAAGTAAAATCCATCTGTCAGACATTGCAATGACGTGTGATTTGATGAGATAAACTTCATGATTGAAAGAAATTCAAAGCAACAAATATGCAAATTGGAAGGTTGAAGTTTCCAAACTACATCTTTTGTGGGAAATGTGAAGCATATTGATGTTTTCATGCACAAGGAATTTTTTCAAATCGTTTCATATAAAATAATTGTAAATTGAGCTTTAAAAAATTGTCCTTCCAGAAATCCATTGTTTAAGTTCACATAAATTTGTGGGTAATGATGGCGCATAAACTTTATCTTTTACAAACCCCGAAAGGAAAAAATCCCATTGGGTTATATCAGGTGACCTAGGTGGCCAGCTGTGTAACATCAAGTCATCTGGTCCACTGCGATACAAAAAACTTCCTGCTCCGCGGACGCCATTATCACTTCTGCCGCTGAAAAGCTTCTAAAGCCGGCAATTCATCTGTACTCCATTCCATTCCATTTGTCCCAAGACTGGTTTTTTCCACTCATTCGAGTCGAAAAATCAGGCACGTCATTCACTTGAGACTTCAAAGTGCGATACCACAGCTCTTCGATCCCCCTTATCCTCCTCCCGCCTTCAGAACAAGACTCATCAAATCTTCCTATGAATACTATTTTTTTTATTTTGTTTTGAGAAGCCTTATTACACCCACCCACATTTCTCCCCCCCCCCAGGGGGATTTCCGATTTTACTTTCAACATGATCTAGCCTCGAAAGGATGTCCCAATCTATGCAGACCCTTTGATCTTACCGCTACCCTCGTTCGAAGCCAAAATTGGAATCGGCGCATGAGGTGTTGGATTTTGAGTTCGTTTCCAGCTTCCCCAAGCCGCTATGCCAAATTTCCATCGGTTTTTAAAACGGACGATTGCTTTTTCCTCCCCGTGTTCCAAAAATTCCAGTTTGGATTAGATGTGAATGGCCCACTTAAAACAGCCTTCGTGAAACAGCTTCACGAAGAACACACAAGCGCCATCTATTGTTCACAATATAAAACTTCCAAATTTTTCCTTTGTATCCATGCATTACTTATCATTCTGTGCCGTTTATTTTTAAAAAATATGGAATTTTGAAATCGGATGATTCATTTTGAATAGCCCTGTATATTAGAGTCAATTTATGCTCATATGAGTAAATGTAAAATGATACACACTAGGTTTCGAATCTATTGCTAATCGCGCAATTAATGCTCGAACAATCTTATTTCGCTGATTGAAACAACTGTTTATTTTTCTCCACATTTTCTTCTGTAATGTGATTCTAGTTCGATTTTTTTACTAGCGCTTAAACTTTGTCTAATTTGCATAAAATCATTTTCTGTTTTCATCGGAATCGTTGTGTTCGTTCGCTTTATTAGTATATTCTAAATTAAGTTTTTAAAAAAATTATAATGAATTTACTTAACTTTATTTCAATTCTTGCTTAGATTAATTATTAATATTAAATTATTTACATTATTTATCATATTACGTTTTATTTTTATAAATTAGTTAATAAATAAGTATAAAAGACTTATGGTTAGCATTATTGGAGTTAGGCCTAAAAGAATAATGTTCTACAGAGTCTGATGTAGGCTTAAAATATCCACTTCGAATGCTCGTATTTCATACTTTTAATTCCTCAGGACTGTTAATTGAAAACTATAAAAGCTTTTTTAAAATAATTTTCTGTTTGCATCAGAATCGTTGTGTTCGTTCGTTTTATTAGTATATTCTAAATTAACTTTGTTTAGAATTTATAATGAATTTATTTAACTCTATTTCAATTCTTGCTTAGATTAATTATTAATATTAACTTATTTACATTATTTATTATGTTACTTTTAATTTTTAGAAATTAGTTAATAAATAAGTATAAAAGACTTATGGTTAGCATTATTAGAGTTAGGCCTAAAAGAACACTGTTCTACAGAGTCTGATGTAGGCTTAAAATATCCACTTCGAATGCTTGTAGTTCATACTTTTAATTACTCAGGACTGTTAAGGGAAGACTATAAAAACTTTTTCGTTAGACAACTGTCTTTCTCTTCCGCAATATACTAGCCAAAAATAGAGCAATAACCCACTCAAAAATCTCGCGCAAAATGTAAACAAAGCTTCAGATGTTAATGACAGACACTACCGCATTAAATGATGCAGATGCATGTTTAGTTGACAAACGTAGTTCCGTTGCTAATCGACTGCGATATCACATAAATTGACTCATGTCAATTTAAATGAAATTATATTCATGAATGTTCTTTAACAAGAACACTTCATATCACTGAGTTCAGTGTTGAAAACCATTGGCCTGGTGTGAAGATGTTAAAAAGAACACATGAATAATCTACATCCGAAATGAAGAATGGAATGACATCATCATAGAATCATGTTCTATATTCATGTTCATTAGCTCTCACAGCATTCATTCGGAATTAGGGTTGGGAAAAACCTGCCGGTTTAAACCGAAAGCTGTTTTTTTTTTGTTTAGGTTAACCGGGTTTTTTTGTTATTTTTTGCCCCGGTTTTTAAAAATCAAATCCAGGGGAAGCAGGGAGGAGGATACGCTTGTTTTTTTGGTTTCGACTAGACAAAAATTTGTAAAGTTATAAAGCTTTGAATTTCATCATCTTAGGTCAATGACGGACAACCGCTTCTTCGAGGCGTCTGTTGGTTGGCGTATTATTGAGAGAGTCTTTAGGAACAGATAAATATTGGCCAATGGATTTATTTCCTTTATAAACAATACTAATAAAAAAATTCTGTCTGCAAGCGGCGTCTGATTTTGTAGCCAAAAAATATTTGTCTTTAGTCGGAAGTTCTGTGGCGTCCGAAAGATAAGTATCTACGTCGAATGATGTTGTTTCCGATGAGAGGTGTCGACTCACGGATCAACACATTGCTGAAAGAGTCTTTATGAGCAGATTAGATGATAAATATTGGCCAACGAATTAATTTCTTGTGAAAACAATGTTAATAAAATTTTTTGTCTATAAAACTTTCTTATTGCAATAATTACTCATTTATTATTATTACATATTGTATTAATCACTTATTTTTAATCATTACTTGTTACATTCATTAATTATTGTATTAATACTAACTTTTTATGTATTATTATTAATAAAAAAATTCTGTCCACAAACTTTGCTTTAAAAAAAAACTGAAAACCTTTTTTCTCAAAAACTGGTCATTTTGAGCGGTTTAAACCGCCAGTTTAAACCGGAGGTGAAAAAAACCAGTTTAACCGGAAACTGTATTTTTTTCCAATAACCGCCATCCCTATTCGGAATAATTGTTACATTCTATATATTTATATGTCTATGTTCATTTAGCATTATGGTGTTTATAGGTTGGATCCTATCTGTGAATTTCAGGATGCGAATACGAGATGCCAAAATCATTTGAAACGCTCCAGAGGAGAAACCGTTGGACCTTGAGTCACCAGATATGTCAATAGTTACTGCGTGGGTAGTAGATGCTCGTTAAGAAAAGGTTTCTCAAAATTTGAATTGAATTTTGAATTAAAAATTAATCATAATTTTAACCTTTCTCTAAAATAATTTGAAGAATATTGTCCAAGAAATCTCTTTTCACACCACTTTAAAATTTAAAAAATAAGTTTCTTTTCAGTTATGCTAATTTTATTTTCTTACTGTTTTTTCTATAATTTTTAAAAATATTTTTAACTTCAATGCTTTCCAGTATTTCAGTTACTTCATTTCAACGATATTAACTGCATTTTTGTGTACACGTTATAGTTGCAATAATTCAGAGTACATTTTAAAAAATAATAGGTAAATGTGAAGTTTACGGTACGCACTTGTTTCCTGTCGATTTTTCTTGGCGCAATTTCATTTGGCGTCGCCAAATACTGTTTTGGATGTGAAGTGCGCTTTTTACTGCTCTTTTGCGCATGCGTCACCTGGAAACGAGAGTTTGAGAGCGTGTAACGGGGAAATTTTTTAACTTAAAAAATATCAGCGGCTTCGCTTTCAGCATAATGGAATACTTCGCTTATTCATTGAGAAACGAAACACACAGAATAACATATACGGTACTGTACCGATATTCAATCCGAAGAATTCCAAACGGAGTTTTATTCAAATTCGAATTTATCGACCACATCGAAGAGTTGAACAAAACAGTCCAATCGAAACGTGGCGCAATATAGCCTGATAAGCAAAACACCGATGAAAAGATCAACTTGTGCGCATTTGCGCTTGCCACTCATTAAGAACATCTAGACGCATCCAAAACAAATGTTCTCTCATCGCCGTTTTTGGCGGGAAAGAGTTGGCGATCCTAAGAGGAACGAAGTAAGTGGGTACCGTAAACTCCACATTAACCAAATAATATAAAGACTAATCAATCCAAACACATAATCATACTACGAGATTTCAGACTAGAGGTTCAAATCTCCTTTAAATATTTTGTTGTTGGTTTTGTTGATACTCCTTTAACCCTTTCGCGTTCAATGGTTTCGTATTGAAACCACACATTGAGCATTTCTTTTGCTGCGCATGGGCGAAACGTAGCGTCATTTTTCTTTCATAACTTAAGAGCCAGATGTATAGGACAACTTATATAAAAATTCCAGTTCAATATTGTTAGTATTCACAAAGATATCTGCATTGCAAGAGATAAATTACTTTCGATCTCCAAGAGAAACAAAATGATGAGGATTTTTACACAAATTGATATTTTTTTTTACTACTGAATCTTCGAAAGTAATATTGAATTTTATGAAGGTTGAATATTCGCGTATACTTATAAATTAGATACATTTCAGAAAATTCAGAAAACGAGCTTTAAAGTTTAGAGGTTACATTTTTTTTATTTTTTCACTGAATTTTTGCTGTTCCGGCACTTTTGTGACGAGAAAGCATTCAAAATATTTTATGTTTATTGACATGGTTATAACTTTTTTAATTATGGATAAAATTAATAACCTTTTGCACTTAACATGTTCTTACATTCACGTGTCAAGAAACTTCGTTTGCTTAGCCATGGAAGAACATGTTATGTGCATGTTACTTTCTGCACAACGTAATAGTGGTAGATTAAATACATACAAATAATAATGAATTGGAAAAATTGTATTACTATAAGGCTCTATATATTTTCAACACAAGTTGAACAACAAAAATAAAGCAAATTGAATATTGAAATAGCACACAAACACACAAGATCACAAAATAATATGTAAATTTGGGAAACAATAAAAATAAGACTATTAATTTTTTGAAGCATTAATTCTTTGGTTCTCATAAATATTATCATCATATTTTTACAATTTCATTCAACATGGCTTTTTTCTTTTTTGTGAAAATAGAATTTTAAAATTCATTTTTCATTAACTTACTAGTGCAATTTGAAATTTTGTACGCTTGTGTGTTCTTGCTGACAATAAACTATTTTAATATTTTCAGAACTCGGTTATCAATTGATTGCTTGACATAAGTAAATTTTCGTTCCTTAATTTGAGGAAAATTATTATAATATTTAATAATAAATTTTAAGTAAAAGACTAAAAAGTAATTAAAATAAGTAAATCTGCTTTTCAGCTCAATAATAAGAGTGTAGTTTTTAAAAATGATTTTAAAAACAAATGTATAAAATCATTTCGTTGTTGTAGTCATTAAGTTAGGAATAGGCCGAGTTATTAATAATTATTTATTTATTATGGGAGAGTGGCGGAGTATACGTACATCTCGCATGAAAGTTTCAAGTCAAAAGAGAGCAGAAAATAAATGCGTTCTCTCAGATAGGGGGATTAACATATAGACACGTGATCAAAGTGAAGGGAATAATAGCTATTTTTAGTAAATTACGTAAGTGTTGTAGGGAAAATTCTGGCGCCAAGAAGACGCCGTCTTGATTTTCTGTAGGCGCGTGAAAGCGATTAAAATATTCTTTTAGTAATAAATGCCAAAACGCGAGATTTAATATACCTCCAGCGCGGGAAAATCGAAACTGGAGTTTAAGAAAAGTGATTTCGGAATACATTAATATTGTACTAAGATTTTAAAATATATAATATTAGAATTTAAAGTAAAATTAAGTGAGATTATTACATGTATATATTTTATGATATTATCTCTTAACTTGATTTACTTTCATAAAAATATTTCGCTTTCCACGAATTTCTCTATTCAATAGATTTTGTACTGAAGAGTTTAGTGGTACCCGTGAATCTTTCTTCAAAGCAGTCTTATCACTGTTTTGGGAGCATCGAAATGAATCTCTTGAGAACATGGAAATGAATGTGGTATTTAAGGTTTTAATCAAACAAACATCGTTTTTAATATTGTTATTAACATACATGAAACAATTCAAGTTAAGTAAAAATGTGTAAAATAAAAGCAAAAACACAAATAGCTAAACAAATCAAATTAGTGATAAATGGAAAATTTTTTAAGTAAAAAAAATAGTTATTCTCCTGGTACAAATTCATAAGAATAAATTTCGTTAACTGAAATAAACTATTATTCAAAAAAAAATTCACGAGTTTCAAAAGTTCTTTTACTTACCGTTAATTGTTCTTTCCTATGTCATGCAATGCAGTTCAACTTCATGTATAACTCGCAATGAAGCCCACATAGAAAAATTTTAAAGAATTATTGCAAAAACTTCTTTTAAAAGCAAACGATTTCTATTTTCGAATTGTCTTCTCAATATTTTCGTCTGCATTAATACTATTTCCCGCGCAGAAAACGATTCTGTCGCAATGGAAGCAGATGTTATTTTACTCAAGTTTAACAAATTTTTCACGGAAGAAGATGTTCTTCCATGAGGGAAAAGCAAGAGACCGTGCACTTAACATGTTCATCCACTGAAAACTTCTTTATTTTTTTACTTTGCAGATTTAATGAACTTCCTATATTTAAATTAGACTTCAACGTGTTCTTTTGCCCAATTATCTCAATTTTTTCATATTTGTCACTTAACATGTTCATCCACTCAGCTCTTCATTTGTGATCAGATACATGTCTGAGACTCACATTTGAAATAAATTTAGTAATTTTCAAAACGAAACATGTAGTGAACTTGAAAAGGTTAATTGTCTTTTCTATTACATTTAACAAAAATTCTTACCTGGCGGATAAATTATAATTACGAAATCTCAGCAATAAATAGTATGCATAAACCCAGTAAAAACAGAAGATTAAAATTCCCCTACACAAACAGAATAAATAATCACTGAAAATATACTCAATTATAATTCTAGAATAAATGTAGATAAATATTACACTACGCTTATCAATTGTGCTTCTTGTTACTAAGTTCAATCAAATATCATCGAAAGGCATACAATCAAGAACCTCAGCATACATTTATCTTTTTAAAGTTGAAAGAAATCGAGCTCTGTTCTGACCTTGGGATAACACCTGTAGAATATGCAGAATTTCCTAATAATATCAAATCACTGTGAGAAAATATTCATCTGTTAGAATATTTTCTCTTAAGGCTCGCTATATCATTCGTTTCGGCTAGAATAGCTTGGAAGGCACTCAAACAGATATGTTGGGGCACAAATTCTTCCGAGTTTTTACAACCCTTGTTTTGCTGGTTGCTTTAGCAAGTAAGAAACAAAACTTCTGACCAATTCTTGTTATTATTGTGATTTATACATAATCTTGTTGTATAACTAACTCATGATATAATTCAAATTAGATTTCATCCATCTGTTAAAAAGGGAATCGATTTAAGGCAAAAAATCGTTAATTTTTCAGGAAAAAGAAATAAGAACCAATAAATTGCGTCTAGTTATTCGACTTATAAATAAGAAAATTGCAATTAATTTTTCATTAGTTTGCATGAAGAAAACTTTCATTTAGATCTTTAAAATTATTGAAATTGGTGGTATTTTAATAACAAAGCAAACATCACTGTTTTATTTTATTGAATGAAGACTTACAAATTAATAATATTTGTATGCTATATTTTTGTAAACCTTTCTGGGTTTGTGATGCCATTTGGCATTAACAAAATAATGCGTTTTTCTATGCATTTTAGCTTTTAATTTGGACTAGTGAGGGTTTTATGGAGCGTAGATGGCAACATGGCCTGGGTACAAATGAACAATGAATGAATAATTTTAGTTAGTTAATTAATTATGAAAATATTTAATCTGTAATAAATGAAAAAATTTTAATATGAAGCGTCCTTACTTGTTTTTATAATTTTTTTATAATTAAAAATAATAATTTGATTTAGAAAGTGCTAAGAATAAATTTGATGTGAAATCTTATAATTTACTGAAAAGAGATTTTCATAAACTTAAAAAATTAATCACATGTTTAATTAAGGGTGTGAAATATATGCCTGCTTTTTCAGAAATAAAGCACTGCTCAACAATGCTGCATAGAGCTCATTTATAGTAAATATGCAAATTTATTAAAATAAAAACCGCGTTTTCTTCGCATTGAAATCTTTTTTATTCTTTATTAGTTATTTTAATCTTTTATGTAACTACCATTAATATCATTATCAAAAAATGTTGTTCACTTTCAAATAATACAAGAAGAATACGAACGACTGAATTACAAAAGAAATTTTACATAATGATGTAAAATATGTTCAAAACCTTCCAATTCAGTTCTTGTTATTATCCCGCAAATACTTGCTGCCATTACATGCCATAATATTTTTCGGAAAACTATTTAAATACGAAAAAATTACAATAGCAAATAATTCCATGTTATTTGCTATTGTAATTTTTTTCCGACTAATCAGAAATATTCAAAAAATATTCGTCCAACACAAGCCCGTTACGAAGTCGGAACACCAATTATTTTGAAAAATTTCGATATACTAATTCGATAGAAATGCTGTTAATGAAATGTTCCTTCGACACTGTTCGACTTAAATTATAAAAAGGATTAAATTTTAACACTAAACTTATCAAGTGCAATCGAAGGTATGATATTTGAACAAAAAGATACTTTTCAGAAAGACCTGCATAATATTCACTTCAAAACTAAATAAAAATACTAATAAAGGGAATTTTATTTGTGGAAGAGTTAAAAATACAATAATAATAGCAGACAACGATAAGTAAGAATTCCTCTACAGAAAACCCATTCCAGTTTTGAATCTGCATGGACGAATGACCTCTTATGAAGTCATCAATCGGATTCTTACTTATTATGGTTGTCTGCAATTATTTTTGTATTTTTAACTCTTCCACAAATAAAATTCCCTTTATTAGTGTTTTTATTAAGCTTGTACTTCACAATTTTTTCCTGGATGATGCTACACTTGCGCACACCAATTAAATAGCTTATATTGATTTTTATCTTGTTGGATATTCATCCTTATTCCTTATCTTTTTAGATGTTCACAATTCATTTCAAAACGTATTCTGAACTTTTGATGAATTTAAGGTAAATTTAGAAGCACTTTGATGTTACTTTCTTTACAGCTGCGGACATTGATGATTTTCAGTGCCGCATTTTGTATGAGTACGATGCATCTGTGAAAGGTACCGTGTCAAGCCCATTTTACGGCGAAAGACCTTACCATAATGGATTGTGGTGTGAATACAGAATAAGGGCTCCACAAGGCCATGTAAGTAGTGTATAAATGAATTTTCAACAATTTGGTGTTACATAATAAGCAAGTTTCAAAAGTTAATCTTAAAATTTTGACTACTTGATTATATCACGAAAATATTCTGATATACGATAGATATAGCTTCATAAAAGTATATCTGAAATAGAATGATTTTTTTAAAACAAAATTCGTAAAAAATACGTTAATTTTCAAATATAAATTTATAGGATATAATACTTAAGCAATAAATTTAAAAGACACAAAGTAATCATATTATATTAATAATTAATCAAAGTAATTAAATTAAAAATTATAATTAAAATAATAAATTAATATTAAATTAATAATAATATTAATTTAATACATAATAATAATAATTATTATTATTTATAAAAATAATATTATTAATATAATAAATTGATAATATATATATAATAAATTAATATTAAATTAAAATAACTAATCAAATTTTATCATATTATATTAATTACATGGAGTCTTCTGCAAAGGCATAGTCACATCTCTCAAATTTGCGTTGCACCTTTAATGGTAAACGTTTCGAAAATAATTAAATTGAAAAATTAAATTTAACAAAGAAGATTCTAGGTTGCATGTGCTTTTGAGAATATCTTAAATTCAGTATGAAGTTGATTACCATATTGTGCATCATCCATCTAATAATTTTTAAAATCCAAAGTGTGAAGCTGATTACCATATTGTGCACACATCCACATGATAATTTTAAAAATCATAATTTATTTTTACAAGTCATCATCAATGAACCAATATCAACAATAACCTAAAATAATTCCTTTCCCTAATCTGAGTATTCCCTTATTGAGAAATATATTTGAATATAACTGAGAACATATGGTAATGAGAGGCATTTAAAGGTAAGAATTTTGATTGCTTTTATTGATATACCATTATTCACAAACTCTTAGGATTGCAATTGTTTTTTAATTTACTATGCATTAAAGTACCACTTTCAATCTGCTTAATATAAAATAGGGTTCTGTCGGCTGGTATTCCAATGCGTCACATCGCTATCTCAGAGAAGTTAGAATTCTTTATTCGTTGCTGACACATATTTGAACACGCCACCAACGCAAAATAACATTTTGGAACACGATAATAATATATGATTTGTATTTTGTTATTTACATTTCATGAGAAAAAGGGAGAGTTAAGTCAGTCAGGGAAAAAAATTAGTACATCGGACTAATTTTTTATTGCAAAATAGAAACAAAATTAATTATATGACAATAATGAATTTGCCATTAATTATTCACATCTGTTTTCTTCCTTCCTAAGTACCAGAATTATTAATTTTATTAACGAAACATGTGATCTGCAGACAAAACTATATTTTTTCTGTCATTTATGCATAATTGCATTTCCTAAACCTTTTCCATTTCCAACTCTATTTATCCAGAATATCCAGCAATCCCATACATGACTGGAATATTTTTTCACGACCACAACTGTGTGCAATTTAAAATAATAATAATAAATGCGCCTGTTATGCCGCCAACCTCCTCATAAGTGTTCTTGCCCACAGGCAAAAGAAGGGAAGTGAAGCGTAAGAGAAACAGTTGGGCGGGAACATAGAGGAGGAATATACATAGAGGGCGCATAGGGCAAACCGATTCTCGAGGAAAATCACGTGAATTGCGGACAGATCTTCAACTCGGAGAACGTTCTTTATAGGATTTGTCATAGGGAAGGCACATTGACACGTCGACAACAGCGCATTTATTGAAAAAAAATGGTTGTTGCAATGAGAGAGGAACTAAAGGATCATCCTACTCAATCCACAGGAATAATGGCATTTACTTATCTGCTACTTTTTACCCTTTCACTCTTTTAGAAAAGAGTAGCATTGCATAACATCATAGAATATTCAATGTTTATTCGTTATTATGAATACTTTTGGCATTATTTTATTTCTTGAGAACAATTTGAATATCTGCAATCCGATGGAAAACATTTTTGGAGCCATAAAAATTTTGTATTTTATGCCAAAACGAAATGTTTTACGTTTCACGGAAAAATGCTGTTTGGCGCCTTCCGTTTTTTCTTCAAATATCCCGTGTTTAGAAAATTGTGTGTAGTTACTTGTATGCAGATGGTGTAATTCGTTTATTTTAGATTAATATTGTCAATATATTACAAGTAAGTAGGTGACTCTTGGTAGCTGGTTAGTTGAATTTTGATTAGCAGAGTTTGTTTATTTGAAATGGAAACAATACACTTGTACGTTTGCGGTAAATTTAAAAAAGTTAAAATAATTATATTTTAATGAATTATTTATTTTTAAAATAACGGAGATATTTTCATTCGAGTGCATCAACATTTTAGAATAGGAATTGATGAAGAACGTTTTGGATATCTCATTAGTTTTGCTTAAACGATTGCTTAAAGCATGAGTATTTGTTTAATTTAACATATCTGCCTAATCTAGCTATAATTCGTTACATCAATGCAAAGCATGTTTAAAATTATGTACGCGTTACTTTCTCAAGGCTCAAATCTTTTAAAAAAACGTTTCCTAGGGCATAGAAATCAAAAGTTAATATTTACTACTTACTTATATTTATCAAAAGTAGGAATAGTTTCAAAATTTAAATAAATTACATTTTCTAGAAATGCACTTGAAATAGTACGTTTACGTTTTAAAATGCGTTTTTATAACAATACAAAATGAAGAAATGGGCACATTATAGGAGTACAACAGTTTACTTCTTACGTATTTATTTTGGCAAATGCAATTTTTAAAAAATTTGATTCTTAAATTTCCACTTTAGATTTTTCTTCCAATTTTCTTTTTTAGTTTTCCACAAGATGGAAAAAGGAGAAAGGAATGGGAAAAGTCCTTGCACCGAGAAAATTTTAAAGCAACCATTTCAACCAAGATTTGTTCAAAACATTTCGAACAGGATTTTTTTTAATCTTTTGCATTACTTCGGGAAAATTTCAGGTCAGAAAAGCAGCATAAAATGGCAAGTCGATCAATGCAATTTGTTACAAAAGCAGTATTTGTAACAAATTTCGAATAATTCGTTTGTCCTGCTTATTGGGTTAAAAAAAATGACTGCCCGTAATGTTTGCATTACGCAGGCGAAGATATCGCCAAGATTATTTACGTTTCATGGTGATATGAAGCCAAATGTGGTTAACCGTGGGTATAAACGCGAAGTAAATCGTACAACAACTTTTTTGACCGTTTGAATGGGAATGCTCTCTCTATGTATATTCCTCCTCTATGGACGCTCTCGTGGACGCTATTGAATTACTTTCTGTACAGAGTGTATGGGTTTCTGTTGGAGGTACAGGGTTGTTAAGATTAATCTTGAACGTGAATCATAATAGTATAAATCTATATAGTTCCTATTTAAATAGTATATACAGTCAGACCTCTATTTAACGAAACTCTATTTTGCGAACTTTTTCTTGTAACCAAGAACATGTTGCGAATTTCTTCGTAAAATAACCTCCAAATAGCGAGGTGCATTCTCTATTTAACGAACTTTTTCTTGTGATCCAATATTTTTTTTCTCCCTATTTCTCAAAATATTTCTAAACATTTCAAACTTATTCTTTCTTTTAACGCATTTTATGGTGATCAATGACCTTGAAGCTGGAAAATGTCAAAACGAAAGTCCTTGAGCATCAAAAAAAATTTCATTCTTCATGAGGTGGATAAAGGCGTGAGGAAAAAAAGGATATTGCTTTAAAATTTGGTATTCCTCCAAACAGCTTATCAACCATAATAAAAAAATCGTGATAACATACAAAATTATGATTCATCGCATTCTTGTTCAAAACGTTTAAAAGCATGTGTCTATGAAGATGTGGATGAGGCAGTTTTAAAGTGGACAGTGTGAAAAATAAAAACAGTACAGCAATGAATTGCGATGAAGACGAAGATGAAAATGATCATGATGCAGAAATCAAAAAACCTTCGTATGATGAAATGCCAAAATTCATTAATTTTAATATAAAATTATTTTTTACAGTGTATTCCCGGACAATGCTTTGTTTTATTCTTGTTTTCCTTGCAGATTTCTTTTGATGAGTAAAATATATAAAACAAATAGATATTAATTTACAAAATAAAGGAGTGATTACTTACTTTTTTAATAATAATATTTAGTGTTTAGGAATTTAAAATCTGTTCTGTGTAGTTTAAAGTATTTTAGAAGGTGAATCTCTATTTAACGAATTTCCATATAACGAACCTTTTGGGGGGATTTAGCGACTTCGTTAAATAGAGGTCCGACTGTAGTGCTATTAATAAATTAGTGTGAAAAAATTGGAATTATTGAAGTCCGAACTGTACAGCATGATAGCGTAAATTAATTCTAAGCAAAAAGAAACTTAATTGAAATATTTATTTATATTAAATATTATAAAATTAAAAAATCTGTTCTGGAAAAATCATTATGAAATCATTATCATCATTATCTTCATGAGATAGCAGAACATTACTTTTATTCATTTAACCCTTCAGCACACGCACCCATTTTTGGAACATTAGCGCACGCGCAGGGTCATTTTGACCCCAAATTGTAAGAGACTTACTCCTTATTTTATTGCCTATTTGTACAAATATAAAATATGGTCAAAGTATAAGAACAATTTGTTCCTGCCAATATAAAACTTGTATTTAAGACATAGATGCGATTTTTAATACGAAAAAGTTGAACTTATCTCCGTTATTCCATACCTCTTCTGTATTCTTTTCTTCTCTGCTGAGTACGTTCGTACGCTGTCATAGCCATAACAGTAAATGAATCCGAAACGCTGGCACTCGCGCGGGGCAATTTGACCTTAAACCCCACAGTAAACACAGAAGTAACAGGGGCAATTTTTTAGAAATTCTCTGAATTTGTTAAGAGAAGAGAAAGGGTGGGGGTCAAAAAGACCCCATGCATTTGCTGACGGGTTAAGGAAAAGGAGGATTTTTAACTTACACAATTCTAAACAAATGAAAAGATGAGTAAAATTTACAGATAATAAAAGTTGTGAAGCACTCTTTCTTGAATTTCAACTCATTCTCTCTTCCAGAGAATCAAAATCACTTTCAAGGACTTTGACATCGATCCTTCGGGTGGATGCCGCCAAGATCAGCTGGTCGTGTACGGAAAGGACAAGGAGAGCCTCCTGGGCATTTACTGCGGATACGAACTGCCCAAACCCATCATCTCCAACGAGGGAGAGAGTGAGATTCGATTTCTCTTCCGATCGGATTTCATGGCTGCTGGAAGAGGATTCCTTTTGGAATATGAATCCAGTCCCACTATGCGTAAGTCCCTTACAAGAATAGGGAATGATGGGCATGCAGGCTCATTTATACACTGAGTGATAGAAATATTAAGAACGCCACTCACTCAAATTTCATTTCGTTCATGCACCACATTAGCTGACATTGTAAATTGTGTATGTTTGATTTTATAGGTGTGGTTTAATTATTTTCATTTTCCTTACTTGAGATATATTTTGTTAAAAGTAGTATTCCACTATAAATGAAGAGATGTATGTATATATATATATATATATATATATTACAAATCGTAAAACGAAAAACACAATTAAAGCAAAATAATGTTACTTCAGGGTATGAAGTTATTGTGAATTGATAAAATATAAAAGGCTGGACTTTTTCTTGCAATCAGTTACTCCGTAAGGCCTAAAACACTGGTTTTAATCCCTAATGTCAAACCAAAAACAAGGAGAGGAGTTTTGAATAATTAAAACCAAAAGTTCGACGTGATATAACATTAGAGCAAAGTAAGAATAAATTTTACGTACCAGAAGGTCGGATGTTGACGTAACAGTGTTTGCGGTGGGCAATGCTGCAGACCGGCGTTGAAGGGGTGTTAACCGGGTATCGAGTTACACGTTTCGCGCTTGACTTTGGCTTTTGCCAGGAAAGTGTAGTATGTTGGAAACGATGAAGATTTAGTAAAGATTTTGGTGAATGATTTAAGATGTAGGTAAAGGATTGCTTATCAGAGCGATGTCGACACGAAGTATAATATTCTCAGTAGGGTCACTCAAGTCGATAAGCTCTGATATTTTACCTCTAAAACACATCTTTTAGACATTTTTGAACTGGTTTTTCATATTTGACTGATTTCTTTCACTATTTCTCTACGCTTTCTCTCGTTATCGCGTTTCTATTTAATCTTCATCTTTACCGGACGCTATTGTTTTTTTAATAATTCCTAGTTTTAGGGCGCTTAAAATTAATTTTTTCCTCAAAAGTGGGGGCGACTGTCCCCCCTCGGCCCCCGACTCGACGCCACTGCAAGAAGGTAGGGAACCGCTGCGCTAACCTGTTCATTCACATTTAGCATACATGCTAAATGTGAATGAACAGGTTAGTGCAGCGGTTCCCTACCTTTTTGGTACAAGTGGTCAGTCAGACATGTCTGACTCACCACTTGTTTTTTGAAATTCGCTTTTGATGTGTTAATAGCAAGGATTGTACGGTGTAAAACATTGGCATTTGAAAAAAGCTACAAATAATTCTGGAAATCTATTAAGAACTAAAGAAAGTTTCAACTCAAATTTTCATTTTGAAGTTCTTAAAAAATTTAAATATAAAATTTTATTATTGGTATGCAAAATTGTATATTTTATATGTTCCAGAAATCTGCGACCGTGGTG
>BGPR01000655.1:0-16002 GCA_013235015.1 Araneus ventricosus | reverse complement strand
TTTGATTCTTCTTTTCAACCTTTGCTCTATACAGAATGTTCAATAGGCTCAAAGAAAAATAGTTTATGCTTCATACATTTATACTTCTTCGTATCTTCCTACAGCTCCTTTCTTTCTTTGAAATTGTTTTAAGTAAACAAAATCGTTATTTCTGAATTTCATCATTTTTTCATTAATTTATCAGATTTGTCAATACCTCCCCCCCTTCACCAGGTTCCCGAATTCAAGTTCAAAAAGTCTGTCACTTCATTAGTGAAATGGTTATAAGAAATGTGTCCATTTCTGTTGCATGCACTATTATCTGCATCAAATAGCTTCGTGATCCATATAAATAAATTTTTGATTGCAATATATTGAATGCAAACTGGAACTGCATGTATAAAAGCAGGAAGCTAACAAATGTCTCAAATAGCTTCTTAATCCATAAAAATAAATTTTTAATTGCAATATATTAAATGCAAACTGCAACTGCATGTGTAAAAGTAGGAAGTTAACAAATGTCTCAAATAGCTTCTTAATCCATATAAATAAATTTTTATTTGCAATATATTAAATGCAAACTGGAACTGCATGTATAAAAGTAGGAAGCTAACGAATGCCTTCTTTATTACTGCTTTTTAGGTTCTGGATTTGATAACGTTTTAAAACAGATGGAGCAAATCATTCAGCCCAGACAAAACTGCAGTTTTGATGAACAAACCCAGATTTGCGTCGAAAAGCCGCAGAACTCTCCTTGTCACGTAAGCATCAAAACAAAATTAACTTCTATTTCAGAAAATTAACTTGAAAATACTAAATTTTAAAATGACGGTTATTTATCCGAAATTTTGAAAATATATTATATCGTAATACCTTGTAATAGCATTGCACAATCGTTTTATTACGCTACTATCCTGTGCTATGAAGTCGTTAATGAGTATAAGGTCTATGGCATCGACAAATATACGTGGCCAACAGATAAAAAAATGGTAATGGTAAAGGAGTGTCTATTACGGAATTCCGCTCGATACGAAGTTTATGCACTTCCATATCTAATTTTGAAAAGTCCTATTAATCAAATTAGTTATTATAAATTTAAGAATGTAATTTGAAGTCAAAAGGGGAGAAATTTCCGCTCGTAGCTAAGATTTCTGTTGGAATAAATGAAAGAAGTAGGATTCAAATACAGTGGATTTTAAAAATATAAGTCTCTGTGAACGTTATTAATTTTTTGAAACCATTTGCCGTTTTGTCAATTTGATTTAGATTATGAACATTAAAACCAACTTTATCAAATGGTGAAGTATAATTCTCGGAAGAATGAGGGCTGCTCATAGAAGCTCTTGACAGTTTTGCCTAGACAAAATAATTTTGGTAAGTTAAGGGTCCAGACTTGCATCGATTGTGTTAATATCACGGCGTCTTTCCAAAGTTGGAAAATACTCAAAGATGGATTCAACATAATCAGGGCACCTTTTCCTTGAACTTGGATTGCTGGGTCGTAGGGTTGGTAATTGCAATATGTTCGTACATTCCACAACAGGTTTAATTTTGAGAACAGTGCGCATGCCTTTTCGTCGCAGATCTTGACAGTTTGCCTAAACAAAATAGTTTTGATAAATTAAGGGTCCAGACTTGCATCGATTGCGTTAATATCGCGGCGTCTTCCCAAAGTTGGAAAATACTCAAAGATGAATTCAACGTAATCCGGGCAGCTTTTCCTTGAACTTGGACTGCTGGGTCGTAGGGTTGGTAATTGCAATATGTTCGTATTAGGTTCGTATATTCCACAACTGGTTTAATTTTGAGATCAGCGTGCCTGCCTTTTCGTCGCATGCAACAAGGAGCGTCTTCTTTTTTCATTAGTTCCTTATTTTGATACACTTTTAGTTTCTGAAGATTTCTTAATGAAGTAGTTTCCAAGATGGTTTCCAATAATAAAGAACTGTAAAATTTCGAAGTTAATGGGTCCGATTAGCAGGTGCTTTGGTGTTTCTGAAAACCCTTGGGGAAAAGTAGAAATCCAGCTTTTATTTCTAATTGATATTATTTGACATTTTAGTAAGACAGAACACCGCCCACGTCCCCGTGCCGATGCCATTACAGCAACTGAGCCGGTTGGATGGACATGGGACATTTTTTTAGTAAGACATAAGAACACGGCGCGGTCTCGTCGCCAAATTTGCAATAATTGCATCAACCGTAAAAAATCTCGCCAAAGGTAGAGGGAAAAAGTTTCCCACATTTAGGGAATAATCACCCAAAAGAAATTCCATTTTGGCGACCGCACCGTATTCTTAAGTCTGGTCGGCATTTTAATATGCTTTAATAATATATTAAAGTATAAACTAAAACCTTTAATTATTTTCTTTCAAATCGTCGTACATGCACATCACTTGCTTTCCTGAAATCTGCTTTCGCCAATTATGTTTACAATTGATTTAATCAGACATCTCAGTACACAGCATTAATATTAACACTATATGAGTTCCTAAACTAAAAGTTTGATAGTAAAACCAAGCTGCACATCTGGTCATTTTAAATATTTTAAAATGACCACTGTTTAACCTTTAAAAAGCTACGTTGAGCTAAACGCGTCTTTTATCCTAGAGTTCTATCATTATAATCAGTTCGAAATTGTATACTTAAAAATGTCAAAATAAAATCGAATCGACAAAGAAACCCTATAAGTAACATTTGGGTTGCTTAACGTGGGAGAACGCGCGCTTCCTTAGCGAACGCTAAAACGTGCGATGGTTATAGAATTACCCCAAACTGAAATTCAACCCTGCTCTGTTAAAAACATTATATTTTTAGTTGGAAAAATAACGCTTTTGACTTTTAGTCACTATGAATACAGTTCTTAACACAAATCAAATCTACTCTATTAGTATCCACTATTAAGGCACGGATTTTTAGAGGGTCCGTTTTTCGCGCATCGCTTTCACGTGAAAAGTTTGGTGCGCATTTCTCGATAAAAAAATATTTGTGCACTTTACAATTAACTTTATCATGTTATCGTTCATGAATAACTCCCAACTCTTCACAGGGCTCGTCACATATTTAGTTGGTTCTTTTGTTCCATGTAAGTTCTACACAATATTATGACAACGAGTGAGAATATTCTGCCTAAATTTTCTTTTCCTCCACTGTGCGACATCGTTTGATGTAAATCAGTCCCAGTTATTCACTTCTTCATTTCTAGAATCTCCGTCCTCTTCCGATTCCGTATCATGTTCGCTGAAACTTTCATGACCTCAAAAATTTCCTTCTAAAACATCCTTCTTCTTCATCGGTTTTAACTTCAACAAGAAATTTATGTAAACGCTGTATTTATTTTTCGCATGGAATCGGCAATACGAGCAACAAGTAAATATTTCAATTCGGAAAGGGAAGCAATGAACTGACAGTATCAACCACATGAAAAAACTGGTCTGTAGAACAAACGAAAAGTCACGCGGGATCATTCCATAACTCCAATAACTGACCAAATGCGTATTATGACACGAAAAATACCAGAAATACTTTCTAAATACTCAGAAATGGCAGGGGTTGACTAACTCAGCTACTGGTAAGATGGGAATGAACAGGTGGCTAGATTTTTTAGAATCGGAGTTTTCCGAGGATTTGGGATCATAAAATGATCCCCGCGTATCCTCTCGGGTTAATGTATATAATGCTGGGATCAAGACCAGATACATGCTTTGCTGTAAGTTATTTTAGTAGATTTCATGATTGTACAAGTGATACACATCGGAAACGTCTAAAACTAGTTCTATGTTTTTGAGAGGAACCATCGACTACGAATTAAAATTGAAGAAAAGGGACTGTGAAGAAATTATTCATGGATATGACTGAACAGGCGATGTGACAGACAGACGATCAACACCTGGATATCTTTTTAAAGTTTCTGATTCTGCTGTATCATGCACTATGATGCATCAGGGAAAAAAATTTAATTACGAAAACGCAAGCTACTGAGGCTTTCTGGAGTCCTGAATCTGAATATACTACAGCAAGTTCAGCTATGACTGAAACATTGCGACTTCGAAATATTTTAAAAGATATAAATTGTGAAATGAAAGGCCCTGTGAAGATGTTTGAAGAAAACATGGGATGCTTAAGCTTAACGAAGAATCTTGAGAGTAAAGAAACCAAGCATATTGATATACGTTATCACTTTATACGTAAGAAAGTGATTGCAAAAGAAAGTAAACTGCATTGTATTAAATCTCAAGAAGGGTTGGCAGATGTATTAACTAACGAACCGTCGAAACACATTTTTTAAAAGTTTTGTGAACTGTCAGGTCTAAAAACAAATGAAATGTTCTGAATGAGAAAGAATGTTAGAAGTTTGCAAGAAACCTTTTGTTTTAGTATTTGGCAAACTTTTAATTTTTTAATTTTTGGCGGTTAGCTGTTTGTATATCATCTATTAATAAATTGTATTATTTTGTTTCTCATTTATTGTAAATAACTGCTATAATAAATCGTTAACCCTCGGAACCACTGATGGTTCTCAAAATCTGAGTACAGTTGCATACGGAGGTTTGTTTACTAATGGATAGTTGAAATTGATTCTTCCACCCCGTTCCCCTTTTCTCCTCACTACGGGTGGTGGGAGATTTGAATGGAAGTCCTTTCATCTCTTATCTCTACCTCAAGGGGTCTTTTAATGACCACTCACCGAACTGCCTTCTCCAGCTTTCGGAACAGTAACCGGCCGAAATCCGCCCCACTAGTATATAAGTTGCATGGCCGGTTACGGCCAGCTTAGGAGTCAGAGGGTTAAATTGACAGCATCGAGCAACGACAACCGGTTTAAAACTCCTAAATAATTTCAATAGGAATTTTTGAAAATTACTTAACTACAATAGTTCAATTTTTAACTTTTGTTCAGGAGAGCAAATAACTCATTTAAATTAGCCTCAAAATTAAATTTAGGCACCCCTTATATCAATATGAATTTTATGTTTTTTAATTATTATATTTCATTCTGTCATTTTACAGGGTGATAGCGGTGGACCTTTACAGTGTAAAGTTGGAGATAAATGGTACGTCTTTGGAGCTGCCAGTTTTGTTACCACAACTAACTTCATGACTGGCCTCTGCACTGGACCTGGAGCTATGACGGTCTACGCAAATGCTGCTGACAAAGCAGATTGGATTAAAGCAATTATTAAAGAAAAATCATAATGTAATTAAACCTGCTACTTATTTGTGATGGGGAAGCTCATAAAATCTTCTGCATTATAAACTATGGAAGAGCAATAAAAATGTTTACAAAAGCCTGAAAAATCTCTTTTCTTTAAATTCAAAATTTTTACTATTACACGTCTTACAAAAGCATTCCTTGCATAAAGTAGGGCTAAAGTTTAGGGAAAGAAGTGCAAAATTTCTTTTCATTTAGAGCTGAAACTCGTGGGTTTGTTTTGTTTTGCCGCTAAAACTCACAAACGTTTTTTAAACAGCAATTGGACAACATTACATCCCAGATAGCAAAGAAAGCTTGTCTAAAAGGTTTTGGAAACTTTGTCGTCAGCGAGAGTTAAGGGTCGTCACAAAGGTTTCCATGACAAGGGTTGAACCTTTCGGCAAGGTAGCGGAAAGGTTCACTAGTGAACAAGAAACAAAGTTTTCTGTGACGTTTTCAGTATGATTTTCCCCAAACTTTTATTACAAGCTTGTTTTAGACCTTTCAGAAGGTTAAGAGATTTCCTTGGGCGGACAGAATAGAACCCCCTTCCCCCTTTGAAGCCGTACTCCTACAGAGGGTTATTTTTATCCCCCTTCTTCTGATGTCATCTTAGTCCAACTTAAGAGTTATCTGGAATGTCAATTAATTAGATCAATTAGGAATCTTAATTATTAATTTCAATTAATTTGATTAATATAACTTTAATTGAACTTACTTGCACGTGTGTATATTGTGACTAAACTTCAAATTCCTCCGAGCCGGGATCGAACCCGCGTTCATAGAGTTGGAAGGCAAACTCAATAACTACTATATCGGACGGGGATACACACGTTGGGACAGGTGGTTCATAAAAAGCTTTTCCTACGTCAATTTTGCGGGAATGATTTCCTTAAAAGGTTTGCGAGGAAATGATTTCGCAGACTTGTCGTTCAAACCTTGTCGGTGAGGTAGTTTATGAAAAGCTTTCGTGTGTAAACCTTGCGGAAATGGTTTGAGAGGAAATGCTTTCGCGGACAGCCTATGAAAAGTGAAATGGCAACCTTTCAGCAAACTTCTTTGCCGTCTAGGATTCTTCTTGTTCTTCTAACCATTTCATAGACATCTTAAGGCAGTGAAAAGCTTCCTTAGTGGAAGGTCCTTTTTCAACACAGTCATTGCCTTCTCTAGGTTCTTCCTCGTCGTCGTAAGGGTCTCGAACATCGATGACACTAGTGATTTCATCATCCGCCAGTACTTGACAGTCAGGGTCATCGACATCACACACGAGCAAGTCTTGAATGTTTTCTTCTCCTCGTCACATTCTTTAAATCCTGAAGATTATTTAATCAGCCCAGCCAGTTCAGATAGAAATCGGCTGTTTGGTGACTCTCCAGGTGCAGTGACAGATTCATCTCAGGGACAAAAGCTTATTCCAAGCATTGCTAGTGTCGTGTCCTTGATAGTATCCCAAGCCTCTGCCTCACACACGAGCCAATCTTGAATGTTTTCTTCTCCTCGTCGCATTCTTTAAATCCTGAATATTATTTAATCAGCCCAGCCAGTTCAGATACAAATCGGCTGCTTGGTGACTCTTCAGGTGCAGTGACAGATTAATCTGAGGGACAAAAGCTTATTCCAAGCTTTGCTAGTGTTGTGTCCTTGATAGTAACCCAAGCATCTGCTTCCATACACACAGCATCTTTCAAGTTAATTTCGTTGTACACTGGTTGAATCGTTTTTTCACTAATCATAACCATACGCAGCAATGTCTTTCCCAAATAACATTTGAAGCTTTCAGTGACCTCCTGATTCATCGGTTGTAGGACTGAAGTAACGTTGGGAGGCAACAGAAAAAAAAGGAAAAGAAACTCTAAATTTTCCGTTTTCACTTTCCAATGAAATGTTTGAGGGATGAGTTGAGACGTTATCAATGAACAACAAAACATTTCCAAAGTTCCCAATTGTAAGCTTACGCTTTTCGACTTCTGGGATAAATAGAGTATCATACCATTCTACAAAAGTGCTTGTATCCATCCATGAATTCTTTTGGTTCCTGTATGTGACCGGTAACTTTTTTATTCCCATAAAGCACCATGGATTTTAATTTTGACATGAATTATTTATAATATTTCCGTCATTATCGTATTTACTGTCTTTTTTAACCCCCTTTATCGTTATAATACAAAAGTATCCGTATCCAATGCCATCCATAATTGTACTATTCTTGCGTTTCAGCAAGTATCCGTGGTGTGCAATGTGCATGTGCTAAGCTGCGTCCCTGCAGTTGTCGCTTTATGGTCACTTGGCGAAGACTTGGATTTTATAACGTTTAACTCTTTTTAGTCCCTTAATAATACAATTTTTTTAAGTTCAGAAAAGCACTTAGAGAACTCAGAGAAGAGAAATTACTACGTAGTTCATAAAACGACTATGTATGCAGTTGTCAGAATTTTAGTCTGGCAGTTGTTCCCAAATGTGTGAAATTTCATAGTTAATTTCTTGTTACATTTCAATTTCTGTTCTCATCTGTTTTACTGTCAAATGCACTGTAGCTTTGGGCAACAATTAGGTAATTTTGATAATCTAATATATTGCGCTACTTTTTGCATACTCTTCGACTTGTTAACGACATGCAAGTTTCCGTGGCACTTAGGTAAATTTCTGCATTCTTTTCAAAGCTTCAAGTATTTCTACATTCGTATCATTCGTATTTCCTTTATTTTTTTTTGTTCGATTTCATCTAGTAGCTTGATTTCGATATGGAATTTAGTCAATAAGCTGCGTGCGAACTTTTTATTCCCTATTACTAGGAAACAAACAGTTTTTAAAATAAAGAATCGTTTTTTATATGCAAAAGCATTTTTTATGTGTTCTAATAGAATCATTGGAGAAAAAGTTTAGAATTCCAGGGAATTCTGATACTAGAAATAATTTTAAATAAAGCTTATGTTAGTAGCTCTCTATTTAAAGCAAATTTTTGTGCTACTTTAAATTTTTTTTTTGTTTTATTGCATTAGTAACTATAAATATTGTTCTATGTATGTCCTTTTAACACTTTGAGGGTCACTACGTTAAAAAAAGATATACGGTTGAAGTTCTATCGCCAGAAAATAAAATATTTTCGAAGTAAAAATATTTTAGGCCCTTAGTTTTTTTCCCACCGCCCCTGAAGAGACTAGAGCATTCCCCGACTCCCTTCTGTGACTCGCGGCGTTGCCCGTTTTTTATCAGTTGCACTTGGAGAATAATTTTGGTTATTTAGCACATTTACTTCAAGCATGTGTAGAAAATGTATACTGTGATTGAACTGGAAATCTTTTCCTACATTCTGCACACAAATGAAGCTCTTCAATAGTATTTTTATGGATGACGGTCTTTTTTGAAAGCTTCAGAAGAAAGCAGGCTACCAGATTCTGTAAGTAAAATGTTACCCCCTCTCCGGTTTATTGTATGGGAAGCAACAGAAATTTGTTATCAGTACATCATTCACTTCTGCCAAAGAAATGAGAAACTAATGCCCGTGACTGGACACAAACTGTAATGAAAACCATTGCTGTAAGTAGCCCACCGATTGTAAATTATCGTGGCAAGAAAAGCACTGCTGGAAGCTGACAAGCTTAAACAGCTTTTCTTTGAGTATCGTTTCTAACGCAGCTACTCACAATAGACTGTGCCTTAGGAAATTTGGCGTTTTCTCAAAGGTAGCAAATAACGTAAACAAGAAAGGAAGGAGCAGACGGGGGTGGGCAGATTCAACGGAAATATTTTTTCAGTGCAGTTCTCGGACATTCATTCATAATCATAAGAAATACAGAAAGACTTCAATATTCTCTCTACTTTTCGTTCTTTTTAGAAATGTATATTTTTATCCGTTTATAAAAAATGCCTCAAAAATACGCTTCTTGTTTTCAAAAATTCCACTCAAAATAAATTTAGGTAAGACAGTTTTTTCAAAAAATACTTGTTTGCATTTACAGAATTAATTTGTTTTGTTAAATATTATTTAACTAGTCTCTGAAATGTATAAATTCATTCTCTGTATAAATATTGAATTTAAAAGATTAATTATAATGATATGTTATATAAATCTAAGTTTATCATTCAAAAAAAGGAAGAAAACGACTTAGTCACGAATTTTTGTTCTGCCATCTACAGACTGACAACCTTAGATGCGCGGTGGGATAAATTTATCCCACTTTTCTTTAACTATAATAATTGATAAAAAATTGTACTTTTGAAGACAGATAATGTTTGGAATATATTTATTGAACATTAAAGATTTCTTTACGTCTAATATTTGTTCCGAAATTCATTTTCTTGCTCTAAAAATTTAAAGAAATCCATTGCCAATAAAGGGTGTGATTTTTAAAATTATTTTCAATAAATTTGATTAAATTTTCAGTGGTACTGCAATTTTTTTTATATAGTAAGAGGACTTTAAATATCCAGTAAAATAATTTTTGTAATAAAATACTGCATGAAAATATGAAAAAAATATTATAGAAGGTGGTAGAGACGTTGTCCCACCGCCCCTCAAATGGTTAAGGAAAACTTCGGTTGTATCACGATCAATGATTCGATGAGAATTGATATATTTTATAAAAATAATTCTTCTAAGAACAAAACTGTCCAGAACAAACATTTTCTTTCTAAATTTATCGTGGTTTTGTACGCTTATAGCGAGCTACTAGACTCCGAAAAAAGAAAATTATCGAAGCTAATTTCTGATTACCAATCTAGTTGAAAAATACTGATTTTTTAAACATATGTCCTTAAAATGTGCCGTTAAAAGCTTCTGGAGACAGCAATGAACGAATTATAAGAAGGGAAACTGAAGACTAGAACGCGAGAGAGCAAGCGAGAGAAACAAATACCGAAAAAATCTAATGCATGCTGCTCAAATTAAATGGAAAATAGAGAGACACACTGAAATGTCAAAAATCTTGCTATTTAAGAGTCAAAAATACATACAATATCCGAAGACAAAACCTTACCACAACTGATTCATTGCAATTTTTTTAAAAAAAATACAGTATAAGAAATAGTGCTCTTGAAGGAAGTTCCACTTAGTGCTCTAATTTTGAAGTCATAATAACCCAGATAGCAATTTTAGTTTGCAGCAAATTTGCAGCAGACTTGCACTGCAAATCTGCAAGCTTTCTGCAAATTTGTCACGACAAGTGTGCAAGTGTGAAACAAGCTTGCAGCAAGTTAACGCAAGCCTCGAAGTCATCATAGGACGAACTTGCAGCAAGCTTTCATTGCAAACACAAGCAAAAACAGATACGAACACAATCCAGGATAGAACTCGCGACCTACCGGTTCGGAAGCTGACGCGGTAACCACTCGGCCATTTAAACTCTGAGAAGAGAAGATAGATTTCGCTAATACATCGTTCCATTCGATTCGTATACGATTTATTTTAAACTATTCTCTTGATTTCATTAATTTTTTGAGTTGCGAATATGATTTGAAGTCAAAGAGAGAGCGACTTTCGCTAATAACTACGTTTTGTTAGGAGAATAAATTATGAAATTAGAGTTCAAAAGTAATTACTTTAAAATGGGACAAAATGTATAAGTTTATTTTTCAACAAACATTGACTGTTTTTTCGGTTTAATTTTGTTTATAAACGCTAAAATTTCAACATTCAGAAAAAAGCGATATAGTTTCCTTTAAAGTGCGAATGCTATATTTAGTAAAAAGATGGAAAATGTTTCAAAATTTTTTTTATAAAAAAGTTAGTTTTTTTTTACAAATTATCATTGATTTATTGAATTAATAAAAAGAAGGACGGTCTAGGAGATGCTATTAAAAATCGGATGTTTTTTTAAAACAGAGACAAAGATAATTATCTCTTTGTGCTATCTTTGCATCACGCTTGTTTTGCAAATTTGCATTGCAAACGAGGTAGCGCTCTTTGTCACAGTGAACTTGCAGCAGACTTGCAATGCAAGCAGTGACGAAACTAGGCATTTTGGCGCCCGGGGCAAAATCTGCGATTAGCGCCCCCTACACCTACCCCGAACACCAACAAATGACACATAGATTAGTTTGCTTAAAGTCTTAATTAAAATCTACCATTCTACGCCGAAAAACGACTAACACTAATTAATATGTTTGTAAGTATTTAATAAAGAAAAAAAAACCTGCGTAGAAAATAATTTTGTTTGACTTAATACAAATACGATAAGTTCAAGTTTTACATAGTGTACATTATAAAAAACATGTGTAATAATATAACAATGATAATATCCTAACTAAGTGTTCCACTTGAAAAATTAATGTTACAAACAATTTTTCAGATGGATAGGTTAACTTACTCTGTTAACCATTAAACACTCAAATTACTTTAGTTTAATTTTCCTCTTCTTTGCTGTAAAAGTTTTTATCACATCATCGTAGGAAACATTTGATGGCTTCTCATGTTCAATATAAATCACTGCAAGATTAGGAAGGCGGTCTTGCTTGGTTAGTTTCTTAAATAGTTATTTATGATTTTAAGTTTGCTAAAACTTCTCTCATTCGATGCGACAGAAACTGGTAGAGTCAAATAGATTCTTAGGGCCGTGGTCAAATTTGAATAGTTTTCATGAAGACCAGTTGTATATAACTAATTTTAAAAGTCAAGGGCAGTAGAATTTAGCTTACTCTTTTCTGATTCATTTTCAGCTAAATTGCCGCTACCTATCACAGAATACTTAAAACTCTCTATTTCAACAGATAGTTCATCCTTGTCCAGATTGTCTCGGTTCAAATTTGTCAAGTAGTAGCCTTCTCTAAAATTTTGTCAAGAGTCATCAGTTGTTTGGATACAAGAATTCCGAAAATTTCATTCACCTTTTGCATTGATTGGAATCGTCTCTCTAACTCAGCTTCTATTCTATCATTCACTTGCAGTAAGGCAAGTTTGAATTTTTTTATGTTGGGAAATTTCAGAGCTTTCATCTTCATATTTTTCGTCAAAAAATCTTTTCCTCTTCCTTAAAATACCGATCAAGACAAGATTGTTTTGCTTCTTCAATGACTTTATTCACAATTGTACCTCTACAATCTTTTATTTGTGCAGTCAGTCTTTTTAAGAGGTTGCAAGCAACATCAATGGCTATGTCCTCTTTTTGAAGCATTTTACTAACGATGTCTATTTTTTTATGTTTTCTACCAGAAGCAAGTAAAAGCTACAAATTCAAAGGTCTGAATACTTTTCAAAAGTGAAACAGACACAGACTTCGTTTCAGGGCTTGATACTGCATCTAATGGCAGGTGATTCAAAGCCTCTACAATCTTGTCCAAGTGTTTGTGGACAACAGTTACAGCTTCTCTACGAGATGACCACCGAGTGTCACTTTCTTTTTTTAGTACCAGTGGTGAATACTTTAATAAAACCTCCCATCTATTAGTAGAAACGCTAAAATATATGTAAAGGCAATTAACAGTTCCGAAGTAACCTGTCATTACTCCGACCAAATTCAGTGTATGAGCAGCCACGGTACAAATTTGGCCAAAGGGTTACTTTCTGAAATATGTGCCTGTACTCTCTGATATTTACCAGCCATATTTTCGCCGTTATCGTATGATTGCTCTCGGCAATTCTTAACGTCTAATCCTTCGGGTTCAATTTTTTTCAAAATTGCCACTGAGAGTCTTCCTCTCTTTTTACACATAATGGTGCTGAGGGGGAAAAATCCCATTTCACATAAATATGATGCTGAAAATTGCAGTAAAAAGTTTAAAACTTTTTTAGATATTGATACATATCCTTCTTTTATGGAAAACCAAAAAGGTTTCAAGAGACATTTCCTTGTATTTAATCAGAAGGAGAAAAGGCAACCAGAAAGGTTAGCTGTTTGCAATGAAAACCGTCTTTGAACTGGAAAACTGATAACAAAAATAGTAAATATATTTACTTTTATATCTGGACACATATTTCTCTGGAATACCACAGGGTTCACCCGAAAATCTTCTAGGGTGCACTTTTGAGAACCACTGCTTTAATGTGTGCCTAATGTAGACAAAATTCGAAAGGACAACCACTTGTCCAGTGACAGTTTTGAAAAACTGATACTTAACAACGAAAACGAGCAGCTTTTTCTTTTAGCCACGATGACAAAAATGAGGGGAGATGACTTTGCTTTTGTCTCTCTCTCTTTAGCTTTTTTACTGTTTTCAGGGCCTGACAATTTTCTGGACATCTTCCGTTGAGTAGCAGAGTGAGGTTACGTTACGGGATTGTCTCCTACCTTCTGTTTCAATATCCGAAGACTGCCCTTTTGGACGATTTTACTTAGTAAAGGGTTGATAGGGGGTGTAATATGAGCCCATTTCTGGAGTCCGGACAGGCGCATACGCGGAAGGAAACTGTAGTGCGATGCGTTCCCACATTCCTACGCGAATCCATCAGTCACACCCTTCAGTCCCCTGCGTCTCATTGCACCGGCGTTACTTGGGGTTTTATCAACAGACACATCTTAATTTTACGTAATTATTTAATAACATTACAAGTGGTTTTGATGCAGGGCTAGAATTTAAACAGAAAATTAAAAAGTAAAAAATATATATTTTTTATTTTTATGCTATTTTTTATTATTTTTCTCCTAAATTTTTCACCTCCCCTGGTTTGACGCCCCCTCTCGGCTGGCGCCCGGGGCAATTGCCCCGGTTGCCCCCCTCTTGTTTCGTCACTGAATGCAAGGAAGGTGGCGCTAGTTGTCACGGTGAACTTGCCACAAGTTCGCTTCAAGTTTGACGCGTCAAATTTGCTATGACAAGGCAAATCAAACTTGCTGCAAACTTACGTGCTATCTGGGAATAGCTAGAAAGATGAATTGTTCTGTAACTGAAGCTTCAGCTTAAGTAGCTTTACAAGACTTGTTTTTTTTCTTTTAGACCAGAACGACTCCATTTCTTTCAGGAATTGACACAAATTAAGAAACAAAAATCTGTACATGTCACAAACTAGAAAACAAATTTTAATCCGACAGACATGAAAACTGGTGACAAAATTTTTATTTAGTCATAACAGCAAACGATATTACGCAATACTCAACGAACCAAAGATGTAATTTATGTCCAACCACAAGCAAACAGTTTAAATATAGCTTAAAGTTTTGTTGAAAGCAGTCATTGAAAACCAGTTAGGACTGTCCATGCTAGATTGACGGATTAGATTCTTCTAGTGCTTATTATATTTTCCATACAGACTTACGTTATGCAAATAAGAAATGCAGGGGGGGGGGCGAGATTTAGAACAATGTTGAAATGTTAAAAAAAGAATCCAAGATAAATTTAAATAGTTAATAGGTCTCGTGGTTGATAAGCTGAACTTTGAATGAAGGCAAATCTGCATACGCACTTAAGTCAGCTGATGCTATTTTATTCATTTTTCTACTGACTATAGTATAATAACTGTTTAATTGTCCAGGAATCTCTTATTAATTGAAAATTTCTTAATACTTACGTCTTTCCAACATATCTTAAAGTTCTTAAAACAAATGATTATATAATTTTAATATTTAACAATTTCGGCCAACTTTTTCGTATATATCAAAAGCCTTTTACGAATATCAAAAGCCTATGGCTTATGTAAACCAAAACACCTTTAACTTTATAAACTTTACTCACCTGACAATAAGAATCATAAAGAACACTGCAATACTTTCGATAATTTAATAAAAAACATAATGAAACAATCAGACAAAAAGTGTTTTTCAACCGCGTGAACGTGCAAGTACGAGTGGAATGACTACAAAAGTGGGGATATTTTCGAGTCTGAGAAGCCAGGAAGAAATCTTGTCAGTTTTTTTATTTATTTATTCACTTATTTTTTTTACAAAAGGGAGATTAAGAACAAGCAGTTGTAGTGATTTTAAATAAAATCAAAAATTCTGTTTTCGCTCGGCGGGGAGGGGGGGGGGACGCTGCAGTCACATAGCCCCCTAATTTCGCAACTGATCTCTATACCTCTACGTCTAAACCATTCATTAAAAATCATTATCTCTACCTTCTGCAGATATTTGATAGCAAATTCTAAACTACAATGTTTCGATGTCTAGATGTTTTGTGGCACAAGAGTCATTAGTTTGGCTATGCTGTGTCAGTGATGTCAATGTAAAAAGAAACTAAAACAATCGTGTAATGATAGAAGTAAAAAAGTATTTAGTTAAATAAAACAATGCTTTATATCAGTGAATAAAACTTTATGGACCTTAAAAATGCAAACATTTGAACACGAGGTGTTTCACCAAGTAAATTCGCTAAGGAAATTGAAGGTGTTTTAAAACTGCAAACGCTGGGTGTTAAAGTTTGGGCATTCCTGAAGGTATATGGCGGACTAACATGTGACAGTTACATCGCGAGCGCATTGGTGGATTTCCTCTCAAACGCTAGAAGTGAAGATGGGTAAATCTGGTATGTCTAATGCTGAAAACAGAGTTATTGATTATCCGCTTTTTTATATTCGTTAATGAGGCCAAGATTCGACAAAGGGTTTTACAGTATAAAGCATTATTTGTCTCGAATCCCACACCTAAAGGAGCATTTTTTACGTGTTTTCTTAGATCCCCACAGGAAACATCCCCAATATTTCGAATCGGTCCAGTGTCCCAAAGGGTTTCGTTAGACTTTAAAAAAAAAATGACGGAAGGCTATCTTTTCAAACAGTCAGTGGTGTTAAAGGCGTGAATGCTTTACTCGCGTGACTCTTGTTTCTCGTAAGTTTCTACGAGTTTAAGTAAAAGTTTTTTTGTAACTTCTGTTGTTACCTTTTATCTCTAAAATAAGACATTGGTATGTTCTTAACATATGTAGTTACCGAGATATAAGGATCGCGTCACCAATTCGTGCGTGTC
>BGPR01000654.1:418984-465594 GCA_013235015.1 Araneus ventricosus | reverse complement strand
ATAGATAATGCAAATCGATTTCCTGATGAGTAAGTATAATTTAATAAGTGATTATGTGAAATCTATAAATAATATTATGAAAGAAAAAAATCTCATAATATTGACCAAGTAGAAAATAACATGTTCAGTTCTAATGAGGGGTTATTTCAAGCCTAAATCCTGATCTCTCTGATAAAAAGTAAATGTACTAATTATAAAACATTTTGCAATATTCAGAAGGGTTCTCTAAAAGAAAAAGAAAATCTTTGAGATCATTATTCACAAAAGTTGAATTTTTTTCGTGGAAAATATCGAGTCTTTTTCCCCTCTAACATTGGCATAAGCAAGCAAGTAAACAATCAAACAATCAGTTAGTTAGATGCTAGTTAAGCATTGGAATCCTGAGCTGTCAGAAGAAATTAGTGTTCCTTAAATATCGATGGACTATCAATACTATCGAAGCCAAGTCGATCGTATCGGGTTTTCGGAACTATTGACCGAAACAATTGATAGTATCCATTTTCTCAAAACTATTGATATTTTTTCCCCGGGCAATACTATTGATAGGCGCATTTTCAGTCTATAGTTTTAAAATGATCAAACAATCAGTTAGTAGTCCAGTTGATAGTTTTAAAACGATTGACGTGAGCTATCGATAGTTTCTAAACTATCGACTGGCAGAACATCTATTGATAGTATCGCCTGGGAGAAAACTATCGATAGTATCAATAGTTTTGAAACTATCGATATTTAAGGAACACTAAAAGAAATGGTAGGCAACATTCCTACCGTCTAGTCCAGCATAATCGGATGATAGTGCTGACAATCGGATACAAGGATCTACAACAGCTGATGTTGGAATTCCTGAAGTTTTCCTCTGAAAATGTTTCCGTCTGATTTTTTTTTTGGACTGTAGTTCGAATTGTATTGAAAGTTCATTTTGAATACAATTCTAGTTTTTCCTCCTAATTTCTATTTATTCTAATCTTTCCTTACTAAAATCAAACTGTTTATGAGAAACCTGGTTACTGATTATTCCTATGTGAAAAGGTTATTTTGACATTTTTTTAATGATGATTTGTTGAAAGCAAAGTACGTTAATTTATACTTAGGGTACAAATGTGAATTAAAAGCATTAATTCTTTAAAAATATGATACTAATTGTTTATAAATGTTGAAGCATTAAAAAGATTTTACTAACAATTTGTCTTTTATTAATGTAAGTGAACTATATATATTCCAGTGACATGTACTGAACATGTTTAAATTTTATACTGATTTGAATTGCATATTGTTTTAAAATAAATATTAAAACTAATCACAGTACTTAGAGTTAAACTTGAAATAAAGTTTGATTATGCTAATTAGTTATTTAAATGCTGAAATGTTCATATGAAACGTGAAAAAGTGTCCATTTTCAGTTCCAATGTGGCATCATTTTTATTTTTTGTGGGAATCTTGATGAAGGGTGATAATTTCTCTTGAGCATTATTTTTTTATCAATAAATTTGTTAATCTGTTGAATGCTTTTCCAATTTTCATCTTTTTTCATAAATTAAGTCAGTGTATCATATTTTAGTTTTTCCCCTTAAGTATTTAAGTTAAGTAATCATACAGTTTATTAATAGAATAACATTGCAGACAAATTAAATATAATTTTAAAATGAACAATATGTCAAAATTGTTTCATGATTTTTATGATGTGATGTCTTTTGAAATAAAACACTTATTTTATTTGTACTTTCCTGTAAATGTATGCATTATTATTCATGCATATGTATTGAAAATTCTAATTTTAGGGAAAACCGGTTACTGATAATTCATGGATTGAGAGATGAAAATGTTCACTTTGCTCATACAAGTCAGCTTATAAATGCTTTGATAAAAGCAGGAAAACCTTACCAATTACAAGTACGTAAAATACTTTTTTGCTTGCATGCACACATATGTGTTAAGATAACTATTACAAAATCTTTTGTTTGATGCAACTGTTTAATATTTGAAATTATGTATAACAACATTATTTTTCATTATGAACATCACATTTAAAACTAACCACGACACCTGCTGACTAAAGTTTTCCTTCTTGTACTGTTCATGAAAACCTTGTCCAGAACATTTCAGTGCATAACATTTTGTAGTTTTGCTACTCTTTCCTCTCTTGCCTGCAAGGAATGGGCCGCGATGGCCTTGTGGCAGAGTCTTGGGTATGATTCCTGGAAAGATTTGCCATGCACATCTGTCAAAGATCAAATATTTTCCGACTGGTGCGGTGTGGAAGTTCGGAGAGTGACGCCAACTCAGGTGTCATCCCGAGCATCTGACCATGGTTCAAAATGATTTCCTTCCCAAAACAGCCCTCATCTAGCTTCAAAATGGGATGGTTATATAACTAAACATAAACATTAACCTCCATGTCGTCATGTAAACTAGTTTCTTGAAAAGATGAAATTGCTGGTTGGACTCCATTTCACTTAAATCCTTAAATACATTAAATATGAAAAAATAAAAATACATAGAATTAAATATGATTCGAATTCAGTTTCCTTTTTTCTATTTCGTTTTGGCTCAGTGAGGTAAAAGTTCTTCATTATCCCTGTAGTAACTTTTCTGTTTATTTTGAATGAAGATTCTGATTTTAATAAAATGATACTTTATTGTTTTACCATATCATTGCCACCTGGACAGTGTTTCTTCAAAGGCATCCTTCTTAGTTAGATTGAGCAAAATCTGTTCAACTGCAGAAAAGACCATCTATTACTCTGCTAAAAGGAACCACACATGTGCATTGCACAGAGCCCACCAACCCCACTTGACTACCAATGGTACAAAGGTCATTCCTCTCCCCCCAAAATCTTTTATGTATTAAAAAATCTCTTGGCTCAAATTTGATCTATATACACCTTCCCTTTCATACCTCGTGCCGTGCACTTCAATCTCCATATTACCATCTCGCCATCTACGAGCAACAAATCAATTTACATCCAGCTCTGTGCCTCATTTGCCAACTCAGTGAATTTAGAGACCTGAATGTTACTGGTCTCTATTCAGCAATTTAGATGTAATGATGCATTCCATCTAAGTCTTTTGTAGGATTTTCTGTCTTTTTTGCTTTGGGTCATTTTAAAACTTTGACTGGCATTTTTTTACTCTCCGTCCATAATGATCACGGCTTTAAGATAATGATTATGGTACGATTAAAATGCTGGAGAAATGAAAATAAAAATGGTATAATTTACAAATCTGGACCATTCTTCAGCATAATAAATTGCTGCAAATGTGACTGCCTAACTGTTCGGTCTGAAAGAAAGAGGAGGCCAGATGCAGAGGGGCAGGCGATTCCTACATTCAAAGGATGTGCTTATGAGAAGCTCAGCAAGGGTATTCCTATGTAGTTTTCAAAAATGAATATTTCATTTGATGGAGGCATCTATTTGAATACGCACTTGGACGCCGATACTGCCAGAATATATTATCGCAGAAAACATTTTATTTGAACTTTGGAATGATATATATCTCGTAGGCGAATTGAGATAATCTGGCTTATTGCAAAGAGCCTGGTCATTTTGCAATCCGCATGGCAAATTGGAAAATTATTGAAAACTTTTTATTTATCCTGATGATTTTTAGGCTTATTGTAATGAGCCCATACACCTTTAGGCTAGTTAGAAAAATCAAAATAGTTTTCTCAAACAGCTTGGTTTCATCCAGGCTTTTTGAAATAAGCCCAAAGTAGTAAAGGCTTATTAAAAATGATAAAGAGATTGTAACGTAAGAACTTCCTTTAGTGAACATATGAATTAGTTAAGAATTACTTAGGTTAAAAAGAGGTAATTTAAAACTACACAATAATCATCATTGTTTTAAAAATGTTAACTATTATTAATAATCAATTATGTAATAATCATAATGAACAAATTATTAAAATGACAAACTTTTAAACTTCGATTAGGAATTTCTCCAACATTATACATCTTAACTTTATTTTCACCCGGTGAACTTTTATGATATTTCGATGAACACAGTTGATGACACATGCACTCTTTTGTTCGTCATTGAGCATTTGCAGTGTTCGTACGCTCCTTGAAAACTCCTTAACAACTCCTTGAAAACGGTTTTCATTTTCAAGCACTATGGAAACTCCTTGAATTTGGGTTTTACTCCTTATAAACTCCTTGATTTTCAATTTTTAGCATTACTTTTATTAAATGTGTACTAAGTTTCACTGATAAAAAAGATTCTAAAACACCTCCGTATCAATTGCCCAGTATTTTGCGTTGCTCTTTCTACAATTTGATGTTTATCTCCTATCCAAAATTTAATAATTGGTCTTAAGGGCCAATCAGTAATAACCAAAACAATAGAATGGTGCAAATTAAGAATGTTATTTCTCTGGGATTATTTCGAAAAATTAACTGTATTTCTTTAAATTGTAACATATGGTTTGTTATAAAGGACATATATTGTGATGGTGGAGTTGAAGGAAAATATACTATTTGGTGGGTTCACACAATTGACAGCACTGGTAAAAGCGCACATTGCTGTATTTATTTTATGAGTTGTGAACCTGGCATTCTCTACTGAAGTTTGTGTTCTGATGTAAAAAAATTCTAAAAAGAATGCTTGTGTGAATTCTCGAACGCTTTTCTAAAATAGAATGTCCGTAATGTTTTGTGCAAGAGTTATTTTTTGATTTGAAGCTACTTTCTGCTGAGTCAGGGACTCAAAAATATGTTTATTTTAACTCTTGTGCATTAATATCTTGACCTTTTTTAGAAGGTGGAACGATTAAATTTAGCAGAGATTTTGGTGAAATCTTGGTTTACTCCAACACTATTAATCAATTTTAGCTAAATTAGTTTTAATAGTCGAGAAATTTTGTTAATTTTATTTTCTTCATATACTATTTTATAAGCAATGAAAATGCTAAAAGACAGTTTCGAATATCTAAATCCATGTCTGTCTTTGCACCTCTATATTTTAAATACTGGATCACTGTGCACTACATAAGGTGCACAGTGAGGCATGGAAATTATTTAAGAATTTAAATTCTAAAAAAAATTAATGGAAATAGTTTATTTGAAAAATGGTAAATCATGGTATGTAATGAACTATTTGAACTTTTGGGGTAGTTGTATAATTTTATAAAAAATTGTGTGTCTAAGTGGCACCACTCTACTTTCATATAAATAGATTTAACATGGCATTCTTGGACAAATCAGATTATTAAAAACTTGTAAAAGAAATAAATATAACCACATTTATTTGAGTTATTAGCAATGTTTTTAATACTCTAATGTAATTTTTGTGTACTTTATAAAGGGAACCCTTTTTCATGCGCAAATATTGACTCCTTGAAAATACTCCTTGATTTTTAATTTAAAAAATCAGTAAGAACCCTGATTTGCAGATGCCATACATCTGACCTCCGAATTTCGATTCATTTGCTACAGCTTCACGAACAGATATATATTTTTCCGAGACGTCTTCAAGGATTTGTGCGCCAGAAATTTGGAAGTCACATCTAGCAAACCAAGATTTAATAATGCCACTTTTTGTTCCTATCTGGTAAACATTATTTCCCACCTTAAGAATTTTCCCAATCAAATTTGGACAGTCTAAAGGGCCATGGTATACTTTTGGGACATTTAACAGAATGAAGTCTCCAACTGCAACCGGTTTCAATTTCTTTCCACAAATTTCAATAATTTTTTCCGCTACTCTTTTCTGGCCAATGTGTGCTTTTTGACACTCCATTACTATTTTTTTTTGTCACAAATGTCACAGTGATAAACAAAATTATTGTCCTCAGAGGTTGAAGCAATATTTTTGCAACAAGTTATGTGAATCTTCATAGAACATGAAGAGCACGATACAAAGGATGTTTCATTCAAATCACCTGTACAAATAGAACATATATCTTGTTCCGAGTTTGCGACTTGATTTTCACCTCCTTCCTTTCCTTGTAGCTCTCTTTAAGCCGTTCCAGATCTTCTTCATTATCAATATTTTCTAATATCGAGGGCCGAATATTCGTTGAGCTTAATCCTATTTTTTTTTCTCTGTTCCAAAAAGTGCGGTATATGGACTTCGTCCAATAACTGTGTTTTGATGAGTTTTTTGCCACTGAACAATACGGCAACCTGTTACCCAATCTGTATTTCCATTGCCATCCATCCAAGCACGTAGCATATTTTCAGTATCCTGATTGCAGCGCTCCCCTGGGACTGTGGTCTTCCGTGTACTATTTTACAACGCAACTGCAGCAGCACGCTTTGTTCTCAAAGGACGAAGGAGACGAAATTTCGTTGCATGATCTTGGTAGTTCATTAACCATTTGTATTCTCCACAGGGAGTTGATTGAAAGTCAATCAAATCAACTTGACTTTGGACCTTTGATTGCTTGATTTAGTGTTCATTGAAAGTTGTTGACTCTCCCCTCAGAATGAAGATCTCCTCATATTCTTGTGAAAAATTAACCTGAATTAATAAATTTCATTTTTCTAAAGATGGAGAGGTATGCAAATGGCGATAGAAACACTTTAAATTTTAACTTGAAATTTATTATGGCACAACATGGTTACTACTTGTAACCATAACATAAGATAGATAATAAAACAATAATTAGCATATGGAATACTCGTAACAGGTCGTGACACGCTCGCATCCTCACATCTTCTCCGGAAGAGGGGGGGGGGAAACAGTATCATCTTTATATATGTGTGGCAACTAAGAAAACTACATCTTCATCAGTGCCATGCTAATTTGTATCAATCGGTGATTTGAATCGGCATATCGTTCCAGCTAGCGTCAATCACAATGCTGACCCACTGGAGCTAACAAGATTCTAAAATTGTTGTTTTGCTGATACTGCCAATAAAAAGAGGCGAGATTTAATTTATTCACGACACAAATTTCATTCAACATTTCTCTCTGATAATTGTTGCTAGTTTCTCCTTCTTCTGAACACAGTAAATAAGAGCTTGCTGGGTTAGCGCTTCCTTGCTTGCCGCAAGATTAAACACTGACCATTAATACAGAGCACAAAACATTCTAAAAGAGCAGATCGCAAGATTCGAAGCTATTAAAAAGAATAAAAAATGAAATGCAGGACCCTTTTTTTAAAAAATTTCAGAACACTTTTGGTTTACTGGCACATTCAATAAAATAATTGTTTTGACTAATGAAAATGGAGTTTTCTTTTTGACGAGTCGGTAAATGAACTTTCTTTAGAACAGCTCTGGGCGTGCTTTATTTAAAAATATGTATGGTTGGCAAGATGGTTCAGTGCTCAAATTACAAAAGTTAGCATTTAAGAAAATAAATTGAAAGTCTGATTTATGAAAGTGGGAAACTGGATATTAAGTTCGAGTTCTGAAAATATCAAAATATTTTATTGTCATTGGGAATACATTACTACTATACGAAATTTCAGAACTCTCGTACATCAGTAAGTGAGTGTAAATCAGTAAGTGAAAAATTGATTTCAAAATTGCGTCTTTACAATTTAATTGCAGAAATTTATAACACGAAAGAAGTTAAGTTAAATAAAAGCATGTAAAATAGTTTTTACAGTATTGAGAGGGTGTTTTGATGATGTTGATTTGCCATTTTAATCATGCTGTATTTGTGACTCCTTAAAGTAATTTTATTTCGTGATTTTTTTCCAGATCTATCCTACCGAGAGGCACAGTCTACGGCACTTAGATACAAGCGAACATTATGAAACGACTCTACTAAGTTTCTTACAACAGCATCTTTGACTCTTAGAAATTATAGGCTATTTTTTTAATTGCATAAAGAAAGCATCTGAATCATGTTACTATAATTTCATCATTTCAATTCTAGGTGTTCAAGAGTTGCCACTTTTGTAAATATTGAGGTCAACTGTAGAACTGGAATTGTAATTTTTAATTAAAAAGTTGCATGGATAGATGTAACTGTGAAATGACGAAGGCCAGTTTTTGTGGCTAATTTCTCAGCATAGTTGACCTTCTTTTTGAAGTTTTGTGAAAAAGTTTTAGATATTTGTGTCTGACAGGTGTTTATTTAAATAAATTTGTAATTAAATGGAAAAATAATGAACAGTTTAGCATGATCGTTTGATTGAATTTTGAGTTTGTTTAGAGATTATTAATAAAAAATGGTGAGAGATTATCAACATACTTTCATATTGACTCGGGTGAATAACAAAATAGTTGTAATAATTATTTATTTATTAATATATATTTAATGAGCAATGCAATCAGAATATGTTTTACAATATTTGTATTAATAAATTGACAATATTTAAATGCTTAGCAATTTCAAATTCTAATTTACTAAAAATTTTCAAAAGATGTACTTAAAATTTTTTTTTAATTCACAAGTTGTAAATTGAAAGTGTTGATTAAATTTATTTATCACTTTAATTAAATATAATCTTCTGATAGACTAAATTTTACTGTTAAGTATAATTTATTTCTATAAATAATTACAATTGCTCTGCCTGATTTTCTTTATGTTTCAACAGAATCAAAAATGGGCTTTGCCTTATAATTACAGTGCAATTTCTGAGAAACAAAACTGTCAAATCTGCACTGGATTTTAATGAAATAATTATTGCTGTGTTTTATCTTTTTTTGACATGTAAATGAAACAACTGATTGTAACTTTTTTTCTGATGCTACTTCATAAATTTTACACTTATTAATTTTGAACTTGAATAAAGGTAAAAGCAAAACGATTAGCAAGATTAATAATGCTTTAAAGCAGTGAGTCTCTTTTGCATGAAAAAAAAAAACACCTTTATTTTGTTAGACTATTTGGCTTTGAGGAGAGTTATATATTAGAAAATATTTGTTTCCTAGCTTTTTGTTTCGAAAATCTTTCAGGTTGTGTGCACTTAGCGTGAATCAATTGTCAAAGCTCAAAAATGCGAGATCAACTTAACAAAAAAAAACCCAACAACAAAAACCCATGCTGAATATGAGTAATTATAAAAGTTGTGTAGTGCAATTGTATTAGTGGTAGGTGTCAATGTTGGAATGTAAACTAAACTCTTTCCATTTGTTTTAAGATGGAAAAAAATCAAATGCTGTAAAGTACAACTGCGTTGCAACTCCTGAATACCTACTATTGCAACGACATGCAGTAATTTTTTGCATCGATGTTATCACACTTGATGGGTGTTTAAAATTTTTCTGCCTGTGCCAACTTTCGGAAGGTTGTATTTTATTGCTCAGGCTGTATGAATGAAAGCCTTGAACTTTCATCGGATGTTCATGTAATGTGATGTGATGTGACGTTATGTGAGATGTGATGTTTATAAGGCTATTTATTAAATAGAGTGTTATTTACGATGCTTGCTGTGTCTCATTTTTAATAAAGAAATTTTTACATGTGAACTGTAACTTGACCATTATTCTCATTATTTTAATACATAGCATGGAATTTCATCTACAGTTCTGTTTTTTTGCCTTCTTGTTTACGTTCTGTATGTTTTGTTATTTACATACATATGTATGTTGTGCTGTTTTCTTGTATACGAAGCATATACAGAGAAAGTACTGTAATCGTCAAAGAATTTGACTTCGAGACTTTGACGAATCTCTATGTTTTAGATTCAACTGTGTCCAAAAAACTGCTTTTACCACTTTGTCTGAATATGAACACAGTAACTTCAAAATGGAACAAGCTAGATGAATGCAATATGTGGTCATTACACCAAAATTGTAGATCTGTACCAAAATTTGGACCAGATATGTCTACAAGAAGTTCGTCTATCTGTCTAGTGCCTGTGAATATGGCAACTCGTACCAAAAAGCCAGATTGATGAAATTTGGCATATGATTTTGTCACCGGAATTGTAGATCTCTCAGATTTTGGATCAAATCCACTAATGGTGCGATTGTCTCTCGTTCCATCTGTTAATGTAAACACGATCATTCAAAAAATGCAACAAGCTTGACAAATGGCATTTGGTATGTGGTTTTAAATTGTAGGTATATGTCAAATTGCATTCAGTCATTGGGAAGGGGTCGAAAATACCTGTCTTATTCTCTTGGCTTAACAACAAATATAAACTCGAAGCCAGCCATATTGTTGAAGTACGCAGGAAAGTTAAAGGGAGAACTTTCTGGCTGTTTTTCTTTTTAACCCTTTGTACTCGGAAAAGTAATTGGATGCATAATTATTCACTGATTTACAAGAGCTCATATTATTGCTTTGGAAACATAGAAAATGTGTTTGTGTAGGTTCATTTTTCATGAAAAATTACTCTACGACTCCTTACAACTTTGTAGGTAGTTTTTTAACTATCGGAAGCAAGAAACCTCAAAATGATGCCCGTCTAGAACGGTGGCCGAGAGTCGCCTCTCGAGTGCTGAGGGTTAAAATCGCATCTTTTATATATCTGGGCATCTGTTAACAGTGGCAGCTCATCGACTCGAGAACGAGCAGTGCTGCAAAAGATATTGGAAAGGGGAGGGGCGAATCCTTTTAATTATTATCAAACCAAAATTCTTACATTTAGTGTCAGATGCTAATTTTTCTGTATTTTAATGGTTTTAAATGACCAAAATAAGATGTCTGACAAAATTTGATTGAAAACTGTTCCTTTTCAAGTTAACACTGGAATGCTTGTCCATAAATTTTAGTATTTTTTTTTTTTTGTGAACAATCTTGTCGGGCTTCAAAGCATTTGATGTCTCACAAAACTGTTTCATTCCAAAATAATGCAGGAATGCACCCCCAAGTTTGCACTCCAAAATAAGTTTATTTTTTCCACAGAAAATAATTGATTTATTTCTGAATAATTGATTTATAAAAAGAAAACCTTTCTACACATTACTTAAAGCAGGACGTCTCCCCCCCCCCCCCCCTGCAACGGATACTTAAAAATAGAGCCCAAGAAAACCTTTTGGGAAAGAAAAGAGAGATTGGAATGGTGCCAATTTTTGATCTTCAATAGATTCGGAATTAGCTGTTAGGAATGTTGAAACATAGACTTTCCCATTTTCAAGGGGCTGCCACGCCTGATGGTAAGGCTTTGCTTCGGGATGGTGGGTTCCAGTCTCAAAACACTATTCTATAAAAAGATGCGTTGTGCATCTGAGCCTATTGCAAGTTAAATCTGATGTCGAGGGTCGAACATCCTTCAGCTATTGTGGTGTGAAAGCTTGGAGAGAGGGGTGCCGTCTCGGGTGTCGTCCTCCTGCCCACAGTTCAAAATTATGAGGCCCCTTTTAAAATCGCCATGTGCTGCTTCATAACAGGCGTTAGTATAACTAAACTGAAACTTCCCTTTTTCGGTGTCAGTTTTCCATCTGCATTAAGCGTTATTTAGAACAAAAGCAATTCTGAACTTCAGCTCGAAGTGCTCTTGTGTCGTAACTCAAGATTTAACAGAACGACTATAAGTTTTTCACAACCAATTTGCTGTTATGAGACGCGATCGATAGATGATTTTTGTATTTAATTGTAGAAGATTATGGAAAAGTCGGAAATTGCAGGGGGGGGGGGAATGAATGTTTTAGCTTTGCAATCTCAATGAAAGAACCAATACTGTCTACTAGTGATGAGTGAAAAAATGCTTAGTTTCTAATATAGAAAAGAACTTTCCCCGCCTGCTTTTAAAAGAAGTATTTATCTTAGTATGCTAAGTAGGGATGTAACGAGTATCCGGTATTCGGCCCTTTTGCCGAATATTCGGCTGGCTGAATACTAAACAGATACTCGGCGGAATAATTTCAGGATTATAATTTTTTAGAAAATGATCTTTTATATATGTTTAAGAAAAATAGTGTGCAGAATTGCATTTCAGTACATTTATTATCAAAAAACTCCTAAGATATATTCAATTTTAAGTAAATGTGGTGTAATGTTACATATCATTTATGATTGTAAAGTCTGAAATTATGATGCAAGAACAACAAATTATTATCAGTATTTTCAGGAAAAAGTATGTTCCGTTTGGTTTCTTTTATATTACCAGATACAGAAAATAAAGGAGCTCAAACATATTTTCTTGCTTAATTTGCTTGGGCAAATTTATGCGTTGTCTTTCCACCAGTTAAGTGAATAACTCCATCCCAGCTCTTAGAATTTCTACATAAAAATAGCAATTTACTTCTAATAATTTTAGTTTATCCACTTAATTTTCTTCTGTGCTTGCCATTGCCATGTTCTGCAATGACAACTTTTATTTCTGTGAAGCAATCCCAAAATGAAGAGTGTTTCTCATTTTGGAATTGAGATATTTTAAAATATTACAAAAATGCATCGAGATATTTACATTTTTTTAAATGTATAAATAAGGACTTTTATTAATCTTTAATTTTTTTTAATTTAAAATTTGAGAATCAGCAGTGAAAATGCTTTTAAGAAGTTGATATTCGGCCTGAAATTTTGCCGAATGTTCGGCCAAATCACGATTCGTTACATCCCTAATGTTAAGTATATGAGTAACGCGTAATTTTGTCTCAGTGTTTGGCAAATCATTTAAATTGGTGCTTAGGACTGCTAGCTGTGAATTCTTTGTTTGGCTAGGAAATGGATGTGTGAGCAGAAAAAAGCTCTATTGTTAATGTGCCCAAAAATGTTACCTCTTCTAATCGCACTAATTAATAACAAAAAGTGTAATAAATTTAATAAAAGCAGTTTTTAAAAACACACTTTTATTGTTTGTTACCCAAAAGTAGATTTTTTATTTTAATAATTTTCTACTTTTAAGTCTTCAGTTTATATTTCATTATTATAAGTCAATTTTTCTCAAATTCGAGTGGCGTCACTCATGGGGAATCAAAATTTAATTAATTTTTTCGATGAACCTATAATTAAGTTCTGAAAATATTTTGATTTTTTGTGTGACAATATTTAAGAAAGTTATTATTGAAAAACTCCAAAATTTTGCTTAATTTTTAATTTATTAAAATTCTAATTAAAATTTCTAAAAAATTGCCCAGAGGTGCACATTCCCTTTCTCCAAAGTATATATATGTCAAATTTGGTAGCTCTATGTCCGTCTGTCCTCGAAAGCGCCAACAGTCACACAGATAGACGCGCATTCATTTTTATTATTAGCAGAGATAATTCTTGTGTAGGTTTGAGCATTAATCTGAAGTTTGTATCATCGCAAAAAGGTAATCTTTAAAATGTATGTTATTATGTACGATAATTTGTATATTTCCGGACTTAAAATGAGGCAGTTATTTCAGAAAACCCATAAGTAACCGAAGGTTATTTGCTGGAAAATCAAAGAAAACTTTTTTACCATTAATTAGGCTAGTCTCAAAAAGAGCATTTTCAAACATCAATTTAGACAATAATCTCTAACTTGACTTGAGAGGTTTCTGCCTTATATTGTGCGTCTACCTCAGGGTCAAACCTCCTTAAAACAGAGCGATTTTTGTTACCCAGGTTAGTTCCGGCACTGCTAATTTTGCGACTATACCACTGGTCTACCTCTAAATAATCGATTCGTACGAAAAGGTAGATTTCCGAAAAATAATCAGTTATGGGGCTTCAAATGTTAAGTACGGTCTGTATCTTCAAAATATACTACTGCATAATACTGATTTAATTTCATTTCTCATTTTTACCAATTTAAGCCATTTAATTTGATAAGTTATGTCCAATTAAGATTTTTAAAATTATTTATTTACTCTTTATGCCTTCATTTTAATCTGCTCTCCGGCACATTTATCGAAATGCCTGAAGTTTGCAGAGGAAAATTTTATAACGGACCTAATGGCTAATCATGCCCCCAGATGGCGTTACCATACTCAATCAAAAGAAGAAAGCTAGGACTTCGAAGGGGAGAAAAAGAACGATGCAATAAGTTAGAATGTTGAAATTCGTATAATATGTGTGTTCTCTCACGATATGTGAATGTCTGCGAATAATTTTTTTTTTTTAGATTTATTAAACATAAAGATTACACACAAAATATGACTGTCCTATCAATGCGAAATTATAGTTAAGTTACTTTACCGATTTAGAGCTCCCACGCAGGGGCACCGCGAATACACGGATACGAGTTGACGGCGGATAAGTAAGCGGGAACTTGCTTCACCTGTGGGTATAGTAATGGTGGGCTCAAGGTGATAGTACGTAACTCCGTCGGGAGGGGTCGGGTCGTGGCCCGTTGATGGACTAATAGGCCTCAGTACTCAAGCTATTGCAGCGGCTGTCATTCAGATGACCCCGGTGCTTCGGCAGGACGGGGATAAATCCAGTTTTTCTGGTTACCTGATTTGGAGAACCGTAAGCATTCAAATTCATTGGTGACAATACGCAAACTAGATAGCAAAAATACTCTTCAAAATGTGACAGAAACTAGATTGCTAATCTTTAAATATTTGTTCCTTCGAACTGGAGAGAAAAAAAGAAGAATTGACGCCAAAATACACTAGTAATTTTTACCGTGTGATTTGGAAAACTTTCGACCGTTTTTAATTTCTCTCTCTCGTTTTATTATGATTCGGTGTAGAATAGCTGCATTTGATTTTTATACGATAAAATATAACGGAAAATCCCATATCATTATTTTATGTTTTGCTTTCAATCATGCAACGCAAACAGCGTAAGAATAACGAAATAATAATTTGAGCTCACCCATTCCAAAATGGACTCTTTTAGAAAGTTACCGAAAATGAAAGTATTCCTTTATTTTTCCTAAGTTTTGCTGGCTACAAACAGGAATACCACTTTCCCCCCAATTATTTGCCTCGAAAGAAACAGTAACAAATCCTCCCAATGAAACAGAAGCTATCCTATGTAACATGATACCTCCTTATATATTCTCAAAAAGCATAGTACACTTGAATCAAGCTTAACCCTTTTTTTTTCTACATCGTAACCGTGATCAAGCGTCGTCCCCTTTCGAAACACACCTCAAAGATGGAGTGAGTGTGCGCTCCCTTTTCACAGATGCGCCTTTAATAGTCGCATTATACGATTATTATTATTATTTTTTTTATCCTTGTAGCAATTTTAGTGACCTGAATGTATATTTTTTTCTTTTTGATCTGGCTTGCGGCACTATGCCATACAAATCCGACTCGCGTACTCGAACTTCTTCACTCGAAGCAAAACGCGTTGTCTTGTGTGAGCACTCCTTAGTTATATGAAATGATTTTAAACTGATGATCCGAATGTTTTTCCCCCTCTGAAAGCAGCAGCGCCGTGCGTTTCTCAGACGCACCATTGGTTATTTCACATTTTGATGCCCCATAGAACTTAAAGCAATGAAAGAAATGACACCTTGCATTATTTTGCGCATTAACGCTTCGAGCAAAACTGTTTATTTCTTTACAGTTATGAGAAAGAATATAAATGAATAGAAAAGAGAGGCTTCACGTGCAAGAGCAGAAACTTCTTTTCTAATTCGCCAGATCTATCCATCAAAAGTATATATATATATAAATTATTAACCTTTCAGCCTCGCAATAATCGGATAGAGAATCGAATTATGTGACCGAAGACAAGCAAGCCTGAATGGACTCTTCCTGAAAACGACCTCACTTCTTTCCTCAAACAATTTCTCGTCTCTTCATGGAAGAAAGAACTTTAAAAAAAAAAAGAACCCATTTACCTCTATCAGTCTTGTAGACGCTTCTTAACTTTATTACATGTCATTTCTACCTTTTCAGCTCTTTTATCCTGGATAACTTTGCTCGTTTTATTTATTCTTTCCTAGAAGACCTTCTTCATTTTTTTTATCTGTCTTCTTTTATTATTATTATTATGGGCAGAGAGAGGGAGGGGAGGGGTTTAAAGAAATTCTTGCTGCGAAAAGCGCATTACGCTTTGAAGCTCTTCGTCTTGGAAATTCTTGGGATTTTCTCTGTTGAGCGAACCGAATGGGGATCGATCGTCAGGAATAAATAAATAAAGGGAGGAGGAGACGAATTTCGTTCGAAATAGGGTTCGTGCGCTGGAGGGGGGCGATTTTTTTTTAAAAATTTTCTTTATGGAACGGCGAAGAGAAATTTTGGGCATTCTTCGTTGCGCCTATATTTTAGACCAGGGATTCTTAAACTTCTTCCACTTCTGACCCCATTTCCGACCTTTGAAACTTTGTCGTGAATTTAGAAATGGAAAAAAGAAAAGGATTATTCAACGATAAATAAAAAGAAATTCAATTGTACACAAGTTGCTATGTAGATTATATTAAAAAATTTTTACTCAAGGTTCTTTGTTACAAATACAGGGTGTCCGAAATGTATCTTTACAATTTTAGTATTTAATAACTTCAAACACTTTTCAGCATGTAACAAGACAACTCTAAAGTTTTTTTGTTTTCCAGTAGACTCCGATTTGACGAATATATATATATGTAATAATCTCACTTAATTTTATTTCAAATTCTAATATTATATATTTAAAAGTCTGAATGTATTCCAAAATAACTTTTCTTAAACTCCGGTTTTGTTCTATTTCCCGCGCTGGAGGTATATTAAATCTCTCGTCTTGGAATATTTATTACTAAAATAATATTTTAATCGTTTCCACGCGCGCAAAAATCGTGAAATTAGCGACCCCTTGACGACATGCATCTTCCCTAAAACGCTTACGTAATTTATTAAAAATAGCCAATATTCCCTTCACTTTGATCACGTGTTATATTGTTATTCCCTTATGAGAGAGAATCGGGGATTTTCTGTACACACTTTTACTTAAAACTTCAACTAAGATGTTGGTATGTCCGCCACTCTCCAAAATATTTTTATAATAAAGCAAATTGGTTAACAACTCGGTTGTTTTATGATTTCAACAACAAAAACACACACACACATATATATATATATATAAATTAATTAAAGCATGTGTTATATTTTCATTATATACAAATATTAATCTAAAAATTAAAATTAAAATCAAATTACCATATCAGTAATCATAAAAATGAAATACAAAAGATAGTTTGATTAAAGACTATTACACTATGAAAAAAGCCAACCTCGAATTGGAATTCCAACTATCAAATGCCTATCAGCCTTGGGAACTGATATGTCGCATTAAATCTAGATTTTGTGGCACCAACCCTCTGCGAAAGCCAGTTGTTGGAAAAACGAAAAAATAGGGGAATAAATCCCCAAAAGTTTTCAAGATTAGAAACGAGAAAGAATATAACTTATAACATACGTATTCAATAGTTATAAATAATGTTATTACTTGAGCATTATCCTAAAGACATTTCCGCTTTTAAAGTGAAAATATTATTTCTAAATTAAGCTTTTAATACTATAATAAAATACTATAAAATATTAACTATAAATTAAATTTAACCTTTTATAATAATAAAATTTTTTTGGAAATGTACATAAGAAATAAATAAAAGAATATATGATGCAATCTTATTCTTAATCTAATGGCGCCATCTACCTATGAAGTGGTTTACTAAAATCTTTGTTAATTATATATGATCACATCCAAAATAAATCTAAAAGACTTTTATATTTCTTATTAACATAAGCATACATGAAATTTATAGGATGCCCATATCTCATAGCATTTTCAAGAAATGTATTAATATGAGACTGCTGATTCAATCTGTCTGCGAATAAAATTGTGTTTCTATGAATATAATTTAATACGATATTTCTATATATTTGACGACTAATGTTGCTATTCCAAAAAGGTAACTTGTTTATATGGAACTGAAAACTTTCTTTTATCATCTAAATCTTATTGCTTTATTTATTATCAACTATTTTTATTTCAAGATCTAGAAAACCTGCAGAAGAAAAACTCTCTCTCTCTCTCTATATATATGTTTTGATTTCGTTTTCAAAACTCTGGGCTTTTTTCATTTTGTTGAAGTCATTATGCCACGGGTGCTTACTGCCGTGCGCGTACTGCTAGTTCTATATATTTTTATTCGGCTATAGATGACATCAGTATGAGTTATCGTCACTGTCGAGAGCGATCGTATTTTATGTGTTCCAAAAATACGAGAAGCCAGCTGGTTTATTTAAATCTCATGAAAAATCCTTAATAATATAATAAATGCGAAAGTGTGTCTGTCTGTCTGTTTGTTACGCTTCACGACCAAACTACAAAACCGATTTGGATGAAAATTGGCAGAGTTGTAGCTTGAAACCCAAGAACGGACATAGGCTATGTGAAATCACGTTAAATTATTTATTTTTGACTAAAGACAACAATTAATTAATTAACAAAGCCCATTGACTCAGCGATTCTCGATGAAGATTGTTTTATTTTTCAATCAACTGTCACGTGATCCTTCAGGAATGTGAAAACATGTGGAATAAATTATTTTTAAAATCAACTATCACGTAATCCTTTTTTCCGCTGTAACTTCGGAACAAATTGTGCGATACAAATTATTTTTATACCATCTTAAAGATAAAAATTTTACCTTTTCAAAGATACCAATTTTTATTTCTGTGACATTTTTCCTTCAATTTTTATTCATTTTTTAAATTTTAATAATTTTTTACGTGCAGACGATTTTGAAATAACGCAAATTTATACCTACTTCGCTGCTAGGAAAAGGGTTGGACATTGAACTAATTTATCTTTATTTCTGAAAATTTTGCTTATGTTTATAAATATCTATAAAACAAGGCAGAAATTACATGTATCTGTCTGTCTGTCGGTCGATTGGTCGGTCATAAGAACTCCTCCTAAACGGTGAACGTTAGCGACATGAACTTTACACACAAGGTGCTATTTTCAACTTTCAGAGTTAATTAGTTCTTAAGATATTTAATTAAATAACGAACATTAGCCGCTTTTAAGCCTATTGCTTAGACGTTTTTTGCCAATAACTTCTGAAATCTTTATTAGACAACAATTATTTTTATGCCATTTTAAAGACCAGAAAATGATCTTTTTAATGCTATTAATTTCATTGCGATGAAATGTTTTCTCTGATTGTTATAAAGGTTTAAAAATATTTTTAACGCAATTTCTAACAATACTTTTTATTCTTATACAATGAAATTCAAGCCAATTTATTGTTTCGCGCGCGGGCTTTTGCAAGTGTTAAAGATAATATAAGGAAATATTGCTTTGTTTGACCATAAACAACAAAGGAGACTTTACACTTCCGGTTTCCTGTTGTGGTAGCATTTACAGCTTTTAATACGGTTACACAGTGATCCAATGACGTTAGTGAATTATTCTTTCGATGTTTTGTTTAATTTTCACAGAATATCCTTCTGTAGATACGGTAATGGGCATTAACAAGGAGCATCATATTCTGTAGAGCTTTTCAATATCTTAGAATTGTCAGGGGCACCTTCCGACAAGTCGAGATTGAAAGTCGGTGTGCCAGTACTACTAAAACGTAACCTCGATATACCGAGACTGAGCAATGGCACACGGTTGCAATTTACACACCTAGGTCCAAACGTCATGAAAGCTACTGTTATGACTGCTATAGGGAGAAGACAGAGTGTTTTAATTCCACGCCTCCCAATAATACCGAAGGATTTATCATCTCAGTTCAGAAGGTAACAAATCCCTTTAAAAATAGCAATTGCCAGGCTCAGGGCCAGATACTGAAAGTGGCAGGCGTACATTTGGAAAAATCATATTTTTCGCATGGGCAACTATATGTGGCGTGTTCACGAGTGTCCAGCCTACACAACCTCTACATCCGTGCAAACAACATGGCATAGAAAAGTGTATTTGCATAGATAAACAATTTACATAACTATATCAGCATGCATGTACAGTACACTCCTGTCAGCCGTCCAATTAAGTATTATCAACTGTCAGAACTGCTACTTTCCCCTTTCAAAATGCAACAAAACATTTTCATTCGTGAATTAAAAAAATAATAATTAAAATTCTTTGCGCACGAAGTCGCGGGTAACAGCTAGTAAGAAAATAAAACATTTTTTTATGATGTTCAGTACAAAATATTTTAAAGAAAAATATAAAGAAAATGAGTATTTTAATCTAATAATAACTCTATGATTTTAAAGGCTGGAAGAGCAAACCGGCAGTTAATTTAAAAATCACCTCGAAATAAAATGTATCCTTTATTAAACTAACATTTTATATCCTGCTAGCTCTATTTAGTTTTCTGCTTTACCCTTTAAGCTTTTTGTTGCTGTTGATGGCAATAAAGGACTCAGAGAAGATGGTTTAACAACGGCTTAGTGGCTTTTGAAATTTTCTTCTACGCTTTTCTCTTGCTACTTTCCCCATATCTTTTGTTCATCATAAGCGCTTTAAACCAATTTGGGCATTAAAAGTTAAAAGCAAGATCAGAGCCACTCAACGAAAATGTTTTATGTAAAGAAGATTTTTTAGGAGCTTGAGCAAAATATTGTTTGAAATAAAGAGAAAGGAAACGATAACATTTTCTGGTGAGGTTAATTTCGATACTTACGCATTCCTTGTATATAGCCACAAAAAATATTTTTTTTCAATTATTTTTGGAATGCTTTCTTTTTATTTATAAGTTTCACATTATTTTTAATTTAAACTAATAATTTACTTTTAAATTATTTGCAAATTATTTTGACGTCGCCAGATAAAAAAAGTTGAAAATGAGATGCCAACGTGAAACATAAAAACCAGCACTTCAAAGCAGTTACACAATGTTCCTTAATAGCACTTTGATAATGTGCAATTTCAATAATAGCACATTAAAAATGTTGAAATTTTGTGCCTTGTAGGAATGTCAAAGAAGGAAAAGTTATAAAATATTCAAGATACTCTTTTTTAAAACGAGGTAGTTCAAAAAATAAGATAGCAAGCTTTCAGTGGGAAAACCTTCATTCACGAATTTAAAGATATACACGACGTGCTCCTAAGTGCTTCTTCAACTGTCAGAAGAGATGAAAATCACATGGTGTGAGATCCCAGCTGTATGGAGGGTCTTCCAACAACTTCCACCGGAAAACCTGTACTAAATCACGTGTAACTGAGGCCGTATGCGATCGGGAATTGTCGTGCAACAAGAGGAGAGCAGTCGAGCTCATTTATACGCAAACACCTTATCACACTTCTTCCTTTGAATGCTGACCACGTTTCCGTCAACGTTTCTGACTGAGAATCCGGCGCACTACCGCACAACTAGCTCTATCTAACGGTGGCGTTCGAATGCTGTTATCGTCTCAGCTGTTTCGGAACTTATTCATACAGGGAGAGTTCCAATTAAAACCACTGATCTCAAATCAGGTCGTACAATTTTTTTTTTATCAAAAGCTTTTATTTTATTTTTTATTAAGTTTGTTGATGTGATGATAAAAGATAAATCAGTTAAGAAAATTATTCGGAAAAAAAATTCTCAAAATCATCTGTTGAGTGCCTTAAATAAAACTTTTTGATTATTCTTAATTGGTTTTTGTTGCTTGTTTATTTTGTTAAGCAAAATATAAATTTGGGACCAAGAAAATTTTTTTCTCAAAAATAAGTAAAAAAAAAACCACCCTCCTTAAGAATCCCTGACCCAAAACCAGCTCCGCTACAGTCTGTTTAAATATTAATTAATAACTTCGAAAAAGAATACCTTTTAATCAAATTTAATGAAGTTACTGTTTTTTCTACGAAATATTTAACAAAAGAAACCTTTTCATCTTTTTTCAAAATTTATATGAAAAAAATAAAAAAAAAAATCCCTTCTATCTTGAATATAAAAGATCGCCGATCCTACTAATTATTATCTGAAAAAACTTTATTGATTTTTTTAAATGCAAATCGTTCAGCAAACTACAAGATAATTAAACTGATTGTCTTAATTAAACAATAATAAGCAACAAACTTGGAGAAAATACTTTTCTCATTAACATAGCAATTTAGTCTTCAATTCGAAAAATTATAGCTTTGCAAATTAATTGCAACAATCTCAGCGATTCAATTTAGTTTTCTTCCGAAACTAAAAGTGTTCGCATTTTTATTATTGCAAAGAATGAACACACAAACGTGCTAAAGCAAAAAAAAATTGCTTAATAAAGAAAAGAAATTTAATTTCGATTTGTTCGAAAATTAAGTAAACAATGGTTCGTAATTGATGATCCAATTAAGCGTATGACGCATAAATGAAAAATGCTTATTTCTCTAGGAAGGGTGTTCTTTAAAAGAATGCAAGAAGAAAAGAAAAAAAAGAAAGTTATTTCCTGCTAAACTGAGAAAGTTGTTTTCCTTTGTTTTCGAATTGAAATGAAAGCATAATCGTAATCGTCATCGATATAAGCTTTTCCTCCGAACGATAGGAACGCTATGATGCTTCTCAAATTACCCAGCGAGAAATATTTTTGCAATAAAAAAACAATTTGAATGTCAAATGAGTTTTCCGAAATGGGAAGAATTTTTTCTTTGTTCTGAGATAGAGAAAATATATACTTTTTATTTGTTCTATCTTTTAAGAAGCTTACATGCATAACAATTTACTTTTTTTGTTAGTTGAAAGTACTTTTCATTAACAAGTTCTTTGTGTCTTTCAGAACTCATCTCTGAAAGAATTGTCTCTAATTCCAGCATTAAGATGTGAAAAATGGAAATTATTTCTAGAAAATGGTTCCGGAAATTTCAAAGAATGACGTTTACATAAAATAAAATGCATTATTGGTTGTCGTTTTCTGAATATATCTAGAAAATTAAAGATCAAAAATTTTCCGTCGAAAATTACAAAAGAATACAGAGTAATGCTCTATTGTGGAAAACAATGCATTATTTTTAGAATAATTATTCAAGTGAAGTCTAGTTAATTATTGAAGCTGCTGATTAATTGTGCTGCTTGACAAATTTAGAATTCGTATGTTTTTTACGAACTAAATGGATCTAGAAACGAATTTTATTAAATAACATCATATGCACAGATGTGTACGTTCAGCTTTAACAACTTACGAACTTATAAAATAGGTCTGCATTTTTCCAAAAAAGTTTTCAATATAATATATACAATATTCATATCTGGTGGTGAGAAAAATCTTAAAATGCGATGAATATGTTATTTGGTAGAAAAATTAAACTCTTCAATAGAATTTTTTTAATAAATTTTCAAAAGAAATTTTTAAATAACAATGGAATGGTATGTAATGAAATCCGTGCTCAATAAATGCACATCAAATGAGCCACGCCGATTGGATTTTAGAACCCATTGTTCATCTTGCCGCTGAAAAAGGACGAGACATCGCAGCACAACGTAACACAACGTTGTGTTACACGTTCGATGACATATGCAGTTGCGTTTGTTATGCGACATTGGCGTTACATGAAATCATTCCATTAAAAAATAATAATTTCATTAAAAATAATTCTCAGGAACGTCTTTTAAGAATCGTTTTCTGCATTTTATGCGTAATGGTATTATGACAGGCTTTGACATTACTAATATATATTCTTGAATTACTAATACAGGGTGATTCACAAAGAAGGAACAGATTTAAAATATTTATTTCTAATGAAAGACAATAGATAGAGACACATCATTGAATAGAGGAAAGTCCAAAATGTTTTTTCAGGCATTCAACAAGAGCTCCATTTTTTTATACGAAAAACGTAACTTTAACGAAGTAACTGGTCCCTGGTTATTGAACTCACTGCTGTAGCAATTCGATCTCCCAAATCTTGAAGAGTAGCAGGCGTGAGAGGAACACACACGCTGTACCTCCCCCACAAAAATCGAAAGGGATAAGAATGACGTCATTCAGATACTGCTGTACCTAGTGGTGGAAGTGAGGTGGAGCGCCGTCTTGCATGAAGATAAAATCATCTCGATCTTGCTGAAACAACCAGTGTCCGCTTTTACCGGGATTATCCGAATGCACGAAATGAAACTTTGAACTTTCCTATATTCAACGATGCGTCTCTATCTATTGTCGTTCATTAGAAATAAATATTTCAAATATGCTGCTTCTTTTTGAATAAACCCGTATTGAATTATGAATATTACTCGAATTACTAATATAATATGATTCTCCAGTAATCAGAAATTGTATGGGATATAAATAGAAATTAACTCGAATCTCTGAAATGTAGGATTTAAAGATTAGTACATGTTTTCGAAACGATATTTTGAAGTTTTTTATAAAAAAATATTCAGTGGAATTTTCCTTTTGAATTTAGATGTAAATTTTTATGATTAATGATTATAATTCCTTTTATTATTTTGCAGCTAGCCATTTAGTAAATGAAGATAGCTAGATAAGAACTAGAATGTGTAAAATGATAAAAAAGATGATTGTGTGTGAAGTAATTAACAAATTCTAGGAATATTAGAACCACTTGCGAAAATTAAAATATTTATTAAATGAATGATTCATTCTTGCTTCATGAACAAGCCGCTGCATCGAGTGATGTTCGTTTTGATTGTTTTTGGAGCATGCATACAAACAGGCTGTTTAAAATAAATAAATGAAAAATTAAAATTAAAACCAGCGGGAGTGATCTCCCTTAGACTTTTTCGTATACTCCCTAAAAAAGGTGTCATCCTCCCGCCTCGGCGCGCACAAAAATTGCAAATGTCCGCAATTTTTATGTGGGTGGAGGGCGCCACAAGTAATACGATTTTATGGAAAGTTTTTGAGTACGACATTTTATTATAAGTATAACACAAGATTTCGCCACACCTCTGGATAACCACAGGCGATCTGGAGAGTGTTTTCCGAGGGTTGCCACAATTTCTGAGGCGCTCATCAGCGTTTTGGCTTGAGGTTCACCATGATTTCATTCGCAGACCGCCAAGGCCGAAGGAGAACAATACCAACGGGAGTAAAATACGCGAAGCGGCAGTAAACTGCGGAAAGCGATCGCCAATACACAATCGCAATATGCAAATTTGAACTCCTTTTTTTTCAAGCGATTGAAACCAAAATTGGAATTCGCAGATCTACAATTAGGGTTAGAAGACCACATACCAATTTTTATTTATCTAAGTCATTGCGTTTAAGAATTATCGTGTTCACATGCATACGAATATACAGATCGATAGACAGTTAACCCTTTGGTGGATTTGGTCCAAAATTTGCTAATGACTAACGTTCCTGCTTTAAATTTGTGTACCAAATTTTATCCGTGTAGTTGTCTAAGTTTTTGAGTTGTTGCGTTCATATGAACACGGACAGACAGACTTCCCGTTACTTCAAAATTTGATGGAAACCTGCAAATTATGTGTAAAGATCACATACCAAATTTCATTTGACCAGCTCAAACCGTTTTCGAATTATCGCGTTCACAGACATATAGACAAAATTCCACAATTTTGTTTTTCGGACTCGGGGAGGTCTAAAACGTGGAGATTCATCAAAATCTCGAGTTCGAATTTTTTGACGATTACCGCTGCATCGAGTGATGTTCGTTCGTGATGTCGAGTGATCGTTCGACTTTCTCTTTGTATACTTCGTATACGAGAAAGTACAAACGTTTGGTTGATGAGTCAAATCAAATTATTTTCCTATCGCTTTTTGAATCGTAAGAAAACAATTTGATTTGACTCATGTGCTGCTCATTTTGCGATGATTCGTTATACATTGTTATGTTTTTGAATTGCTATTTTTACTTTATCTCTGACTGATAGGAATTCCTAAAAACACTATTTATCCACTCTTTTTGTAGTTTATTTTACATTTAGATACCAAAAAGAATTACATTTTTTTTGAAATCTCTGGAAGACAGATTTTCCGATAGTAAAAATAGCTGATGCACGTAAGTTCAAAAAGTCAGATTGTTGTTTATTTTTGTTTTGTAAGTAGTTGACGGACCATCCGGCACTGATTCTTTTTATATTTTTATTTCACAACACACTATTTACAATACTTACAGTGCACGGAATATATATATTTTTTTAAACTTAAAATTGTGGGTTTCAAATGAGCTTTTACCCACGTCCATCATAAATCATAATCAACTCATTTCTGCCAAAGGGGAGCGTCACTTACCGGTTGGGCGCATGCACGACATTCCATTCCACTTTGCAAGTAGCACGCATGCGCCAACACAGATTATGTCTGAGGCTTTGCTTTTATCTCGCGTTCAAAGTAAAATGTCTGCAAAATCTAATAGCTAATGTCATTAACACTTCATTTTGAAACAGAAAGAACTGTCATTTTTTACTTTCTCGCATACGAAGTATACAGAGAAAGTATTGTAATCGTCAAAAAATTAGAACTCGACATTTTGATGAATCTCCACGTTTTAGAACTCCAGGAGTCCGAAAAACACAATTTTGGAATTATGTCTGTCCGTGTATCTGTGAACATGATAACTCAAAAACTTTTAAATCTATAGGGATGAAATTTGGTATGTGATCTCTACACATAATTTGTAGATTTCTGTCAAATTTTGGGCCTCCATCCGTCCTCCAGAAGTCTGCATGTCTGTCCGTTTTCATGTGAACACGATAACTCAAAAGCTTACATAGCTAGAGAGATAAAATTTGGTACACAGTTTTATCATCAGAATTGTAGATCCGTATCAAATTTTGAACTAAATCAGTAATAGGGTTGACTGTCTGTCTGTATAATCCATGCTTGTAAACTCTCCAACTCCTAAACGCAACGATTTAGAGAAATGAAATTTGCTATGCGGTCTTCTAACCTTGATTGTAGACTTGTGTTCATATTTTGGTTTCAATCGGTTGCATAAAAGGCGTTCGAATTGCATATTCCCTCTTACTATGACGCAAAAAATACGCTCCATATTGTTTAGCGACGCACGACCTTCGTAAATTTGGCGCTATTTTAGTGACATGGCGAAGCTCCTCAATTTTTAAGTTTTTCCCTTTGTTAGAAAGTATACTAGAAAGTTTAGGGAAAACCACTCCCACTGGTCTGCTGGAGAAAACAACTTTTTTAGAAGCTGTTGTTTTTTGCATTTGAATTTTTAAAAAAATCTAGATCTAATTGCTTAGTAATAATTGCTAATTTATTAAAATTGTTCATTTAGTCTGAAATAAAATGTGGTTTAGCAATGTTTTCTATATTGAAATACTCTTTAAGCTTAAAACTGTGATGCTGAGAGTTTCTACTACAATGTCTCTTATGCACGATTCCATGTTCATAAAGAATGTAAATTATTACTGATTGCTTTACCACTCGGATGATTAAATATATATTATTTTGTTAGAACTGCAGTTTGAGTTACTTACCTCACAAATACGCAAACAATTCACTTTAATTTCCGAGCTAAAATGACGTTCAAAATCGCAAGTCAAACATTCAAGTCGACTGTAAATTTCACAATAACTCGAACGTTAAGTGCAATATTTGATCGTTAAACCTTGCAATAATTTGAGCAATTATCCTTAAGACCAGATAAAACATTTATTCTAGGAGAGGGAATTGAACATTTAATCCAAATGAATTGAACCATAAATCTAAAAGTGGAGTGTAATGCGGGCCGAATAGTAAATGGATTCGTTATTTAAACAGTAAGCTTAAGTGTAATTCTATGTTAAATTGTGTAGCGAATGGCTCGTTATATTAGATTGAATTTCACGTAGTGAATATTATCTATCACTGCCTTATTAATGCTATTATGATAGAAATTCTTAAACAGTTATTCGTAGAGGTCTGCGAACATCTCATGTTCAGTGGAATTTTCTCTTTTTACAGATCGGTAAGAATTCTTGCGGGTAAATTGAAATCCATTTTTTGACCTGGAATGTTAGTTTTATTAATTAATATGCAACAGTATTAAATTATCACAACTTCGCGTGGTAATTATGACTGTAATCGGTTACTATGGCTATGTATTGCAGATCTTCAGTAGTGAATATTATCTATCAGAGCTCTTGTTAATCTTATTATGATAGAAATTCTTAAATAATTGTTCGTAAGTCCATAGTAGAGGTCTGCGAACATCTCATGTTCAATGCAAAATTTTCTACTTACAGAAGAAAGAATATTGTTCATTATTCCTCTTCTTTCTTTTTCTTTTGTAAGAATTCTTATGGGTAAATTAAAAGCCGTTTTTGATCCATATTTTTTCATATACCTGCCTACTTTTTTCTCTGCCTAAAAATATTGTCACCGACTTTCCCTAACAAACGTAAATCTTCTTTGAATCTTTTCTTGTTGAATTAAAACTTTCAAATATATCCTTTTTATCACCTTTTAACATTATGGTTTCAATAAAGAGCATTTATTTTCAACAATATATAGTTAAATAAATAATACAGTTTTACAATGTACAAATATACTTATACTGTATAACTTGGTTACTGCGAAGCTTCTAAACAAATGTTTTATAAATCAGATAATAGCCCGAGAACAATTCTCACTCGAAAGAATTTCGCTGAGGAGGAATGCTCGAACAAAAAGAATACTTTTAACCTCAGTTAGGAGAATAAAAACTAAATATAAGTACTCTCTATTAATACTATAAATAAAGACATACTGAAACTCACATCGCGTAGTAACTAAACTAACATCATTGGATATTTGAGCGCATATTAAAAGCTACGAAATAAAAACAGAAGTTAAGTGTATACTACGAAATAACAGCGGAAGTAAGAAGTCTACCTTGACCGAAAAAAGCAATATTTTCTTAGCTTTACCAGTGGTAAAAACACGTGAATAAAGGATTTGATGAAACAATAAATTAGTTTGAATTTTATTTTATAACAATAAAAGCATTGTTGCAATCTGAGTTTAAATTGAGTTTTGAAACGTTAATTATAGTTAGAGAAAAAATTGTACAACAATTAAATTGGTATCATTAAAAAGGTAATTGTTTGCTCTTTAAGGTGTTGTAAAAATAATTTTCTTACCGTAAGTATTTTAAAAGTTATTGGTGAAAAACGTCTAAAAATAGCTTAATTTTCGTTATTTAATTAATTAAATAAAAATCTAATTCGAATTTTAGAATAATTTTTACGACGTTAGCTTCCCTCTTGTGTGAATCCCTCACTGTGCCAAATTTGGTCGTCGTAAGTCCAACGGTGTGGACGTGCATGCAGAACCAGCAAACGAACAAACAAACAAACACACACATGCTTTCCTCTTTCATATATATAGATGAGCATCCGTTTAAATAAATAAATAATGTTTCAAAAAGCCTACGATTCGTATTTTCGAAATTTATTTGCGAAATACTTTCGAAATAATACAGAAATATAAATTTTTAATAACTTACCACACGTTTAATGAAATTTAATAATTTACACAGATGCAGCATTTTCTCATCGTATATTACGAAATAGAATTAACTAAAGAAGCTATAAGAAGCTTTTTTTCATATTTATGTTGCAGCAATATTCTCCTCTATCACAGTAAAAAATAAGTCTATGGAATGCGAAAACAAGAAGATATTATTCCATTTGTGAAGAATAAGTATTTAACGAATTGTAAGCAACATAACGGAAAAGAATATGGTCGCCCTTGGGCTCCATTTTTTTTGTCTTGAACGAATTGTAACGACAATACCTCTAGACCACAGAGAAAGAGAACATAACGAATTCTTTTATTTATTACAATAAATCTAGAAGCAATTTGATTTGAGATTCCTTCTGAAATCATTAATAAACTTCATTGAGAAATTCTATTTAGGTCGACGAAGGAAAAGATTTTATTGTATATCGTTCTTTTCCACTATAATTTTAATTAATCACTTCAACATGTTCTGTTTTGGGCTCCGAATGAAATTGACACGTTTTATTTTCGTAATCTAACTTTCATTCATTATGAATGATTTCTTTATCCAACGATATTTGCCTAAAGAAGCATCTGCTCCAGTAAGTAGATTAAAGCAAATATATTTCCATCTGGCGATTGCCAACAGCTGTGGAATAAATTAAAATATTTCTTTATATTACTGGAAGAAAAATAATTAGTATCAGCATAAATGTTATTAAAGTGAAGGTAATCAAATGAAATAAAAAACATTTTGCATTTTCATAATTTGTTTAGTATATATTGTGTAACAGCTCTCCATTATTAATCATTATTAATAATGGAATCTCCATTATTAACCAGGAAAAAATAATGTAGCGGCATATTAGCTGTAAAATGTATTTTCAACAATTATCGAATACAATACAATTTACAGAAATTAGATAACACAAGACACCTTTCCGGAGTAAAATAATGCCAGTCTTGGCATTTTGAAATAATCTGTAGTAACAACGAAAATTGGTTGCATTTCTCTACAACAATATTGTGAAATATATCTAATATATTTTTAAAAATTTGTTAAAATTAGAGAAAAAATAATACGGCAACTGAATTAGTGTATAGAAAAGATAATTTTTTGAATGATGGTGTAAAAATCAATTTTTTGCTATAATATTTTACGAAATTATCAAAGATAAAAGACAAAATTCCGCTTAATTTAAAATTAATTAACATTTCAAAAAAAAAGAACCCTCTGAGGTGCACATTCTCATCCTCCAAAGTATGTCTGTGCCAAATTTCGCAGCTGTAGTCTAGCGGTCTGCACCGTAAGCGCCAACACATACAGATACATTCTCCTTTATTATTAGTAGAGATCATAAAACGTATTCTTCCGTTTCATGTGAATTCCAAATGGCAGTTCAGCTGTCTCGTTTATCGCATTTATATGTTATTTTATTTGAAAAATAAACTTTTCTGCATTAAAAACTCCAAAGAAGTTTTACTATTTTGTTTTATAAAAGAAGGAAAAAAAAAGAATTATATAAAACTGAGTAAAGAATCTTTAGAATTCTTGCTGTTTTTGCAATACTTAAATGTCCTTTTCACGAGTAGTCATTTCAAGCCATTTCAACTGTTTCTCATAAAAAATTAAAGTAAAAAATTGAGCCACTGAAAAACACTCATTACACTTTTTTCAAAAAGAGAAACCTCGGAAAAAGAATCACAATCCTAGATACTTTTACTGGAGTAAATGAGCTTTCGAGTTATTCTGATGACATTTCTTCCTTTTCTCCAAATTAGAAAATTTAAAGCTGATGTCACATAAGCGGTTTGAATGCAAAGAGGATTAATTCTAAAATAAAAAACAAATAAAAAAATCGGAATACCCTTAACTTGAAATCATAATTGTACGAAAATTAAATGATATGGAAATATATTATTTCCAAATTTCTAAAAGATTTGAAATTGTCATAAAGATTACGAAAAAGGATTAACGAGAAAGCTTTCCCAACATAAATTAAATGAGCTTATTTCGAAAATATTCCTTCTTGAAAATGGAATTTTTATTTTCGTTATATTTAATCGCACAGAAAATTAATGCAATTCTAAAGCTTTAATGAGTTCTCAAACGATATTTTCATTAAACTATTATGAAGAATAACAAATATAAGATTATGAAAAAAAAAAAAAATAAACGGAAAAAATATTCCATAAATGCATTTTTTAGAATCATTTGTGCAGGCATTTTAATTTAAATACTATACATTAAATTCTCATTATATGGGAAAAAACAAAAAAAAAAAAGAATGATTTAATATAAGCGGCAATTTGCTAGTTCTAAAATAGAAAATGTTAAAGATTTAGAAATTTTATATTATAGGTAATTATTATTATTATCATATTACAAAATACTTAAATGTTATTATTATTATCTTATTATTATTAATCACTTAATTACTATTATTTTAGAATTATTAAATACTTAATTGTTAATATTACCTAATAATATTTATTATCTTAATTATTCGGCGTATGCCAAAATAATTGAAAAAAAAACCATAATGAAAAATAATAATTTTTTTAACTATTCATTTTCTTATGCGACGGATGCAGTTTCTATAATTCCAGCGCAAAACATCTTGAACTATAGGTGTCTAAAGCATGGGTTGCTGTAGAGGATTCTGTGTTTGGAAAAACATTAGCAGTGCATGCTGCTGTTTGAGTAATACATTTTATATTCATATTTCATTCATCATCGAAATATTTTCATTTAATGTGAATGGTTAAATCCATAGTAAAAAAAGTTACTTTTCCGTTAGCCGGGCGCAAATGTCGCCAATTGTGAACAGCCAAGTCGCCAAGCGAAGCGATTTTCCGTTAGCCGGGCGCAAATGTCGCCAATCGTAAACCAAACGCGAGCCAAGTCGCCAGGAGAATGGTTGTAAGAAATTTGGCGGAATTCTACATTATTTAGCGATTTTTCGCTTGCGCCCGGCTAACGGAAAAGTACCTAAAAAAATCTTCATAAATATGGCCTTTTTTATAGTTACACAGTACATTCAAGAAAAATCGAGTATATATTTAAGAAAGGCATTTGACGGATTTAAATCAAAATTTGCAGAAGTCTAAAATTTTGGCGTAAGACCCCATGTCAAATTTCATACATCCATCGTGTTACGTTTCTGAGCTAACGTGTTTATACACATATTGACAGACAGATAATAATAGATTCATTACTCCATGAAATGTCTTTTTTGGGGAGTTGAGGGTTTTTCAGAATAAAATTGACGACATTTATTAAACTCTAGAGTTGATCAATTTTTCAGATTTCTTCGTGTACTAAGGCAGTATAAAAAGTAAGGTAACAAGCCTTCCGAGAGCAAATCTTTATTCACGAATTCAAAAAGATACACGTCGTAGTATAGCACTGGTAGACATTACTTCTTCACACAGCCATCACGGCTGTTGAAGCATTTGTTCCTTTGACAAACTAACATAGGAGGAATGAGCATCAAGATCTCGGAGCCACGCCAGGATGGCTTGCCGCAATTAGACATCGATTATGAAATGGCGACCTACCACACACTTCTTCGGAAGCGATGAAAATCACTTGGTGCGAGGTCCGAGCTGTAGGGAGAGTGTTCTAGTAACTCCCATCGGTGGTGAACGTACTTGTCCTTTCTGATATTTGCTCTTGCGTAGTCAAATCTGTTCTGCAGTGCACCGAAACCACATCAGTTTTCGTGAAATTACACTAGCTTCGTACACTTCCATCGGTTGCAATGAATTTCAGCTGGGGTCGATTTCTTTAGACGCAAGACCTTATCACATTTGTTACTTAAATAGCTGGTCACGTTTCCGTCAGCGTCTCCATCTTCTAACTGAGACTTCGGCGTACTATTACATAACTAACTCCATCTACCAACTGCTTTCGAATGTCGTGATCATCCCAACTACTTAGACAGGGAATTTAATTCGCATGGGAAATTTGTGCAACTGTCAGAGCTCTTGTTGATCTAGGCTCCTCTGACTATTTGATTGGAACTCGTAATCTCCAAGTACGAATGCAAGTTATGTATAAATGCAACTCCAAATTTGAGGAAGAAATCCTACTTGGCCGAATTCTGTAGTTTCTTAGGTTCCTTTATCTAAATCCCCTTAAGTAAATATTTAGCAAACATTTAAGACATTGAAGATGAGAGCATTAATTTTGCCACAGACTTTGCACCAAAATTTGGAGAAAGAAACTGACTACCTTTGATCAATTACATGAAATTTCACCGAAGAACAAAAATATCATAAGCAAGTGTTTATCAAAAATCAACTTAATTTCATCAGCTATATTTACTTTTCTTGTTTATTACGAACATCTAATACTAAAGGCTAATTTATTTTGAGACTAATTTCTGTTAAATTGACACGTCTTATAAAATTTATATCTTATTTGTTGTTGTTTGCGCTGACATAATTTAGATATGTGTTCAATATGTGCGTGTTTTCCTTAATTACAGAACAACTCTAGCAAAAAAAATATATATGTAGTGGCAATCGAATTATCGGTTATTCAACGAAACGTTTATTTATTCTTGCCATTACTTCCTAATTCAGTTCCTTCTTTTGACAACAAGGATCGATTCATTCTAGCGGATTTTTGTCACCTGAAATTCCTCACGAAATTAATTATCCAAAACAAAAACACAGAGACAAGACAGGAAAAAGAAGTGCGACAGATGAAAGACAATGGATTTGACATAATTAAGCCTACCGAAGCAGAAAAGCAAACAAATCCAAAAAAGCAGACGATAAAGAAAAGAATCTTCGAAATTCGGTTAGCAATTTTCAGGAGACGTGATTCTTTTCTAGAAGCTCCTTTCAATGGAAGTGAAGTCAGTCTTCCTGAGTGCGATTCCTAAAAAGGGAGAAAAGAAAGAAGGAAAGAAAAAAAAGAGAGACAGGAAAGAAGGGAATAAAGGAAAAAGTAAATAAAAGTTCTGTCCTAGAATCTTGTAATTGGATTGCTACTGATATGGAATGAATTCGATATCAGTATTATCCTGACTAAACTTTGACATAAAATGGTTGAACCTTTTATCTGGTCTACTTTTTTCAAGTATTACTCTATTTTAGAGTTTTTCTTGGAGAGGAACTTTTAATGCTATTGATTTACAGAAGTGAAATGAGTTTTCGTAAGAACAGAATTTACAACTTTTTTTCTTTTCTTTGTGTGCAAGAATATCTGCATATTGATAGGTTTTTTAGTTGTCTTCTCTTCCATTTATTTAAATTGTGCGCTTTTCTTCAAAACCTATCAATGTGGTTGCCAACTTGTAAGTAGCAGCTGCCGAATCCACGTGTAATTTCTTAAAAAATATTGGGGAGAGCCGCCGAATTTAGACCATCTGGATAAGTCCGATGATGGAAAAGTAATTTTAATGAAAATCAAGTAATAGAATTTTTCTGTAGTTTATTTATCGTCGAACAGAGTAATTGACTGTTTTATGAAATGCACTTTAAATTAGGTAAGAAAACTATTCAAAAAATTGGGTCACTGGTTGCCCGGATTGGGCCGCCAATTTCTTTAAGCTCAATTAAAGCAAAAATATTTTTTGATTCTCAAATTCACACCAGCACACAATGCATGAACCCAAGTATGACGTTTTATGCACTGTATTCACCTCTTCTTCTCCCTTTGAACCCTCACAAATGATGCGTGTCCCAAGTTTTATAATTTTTGATGCAACATTTGCTGACTTGAGTGTCCTTTTATCGTTTTTTTGTTTTGAATCGTTCCAGTTCCAATTTATGAATACTGCTAGTGATGATAAACTGCTTTCTGAGAGGTTACTAAAGTTTAAGATCTCGTTGATTTAAATGGTCAATGTAGGATACTCTTTGTGGTCCAATCTAGGCAACCTTTGGACAACAACAAAAAAGTTTCCACAACCTTATTTTTAAAGCACTTTAATAAAATGATTATAGTAAATTGTAATCAAAGAAGTTTCCTATCTGAGGATATAATAATATATTTCCCTACTTAATTTAAAACAGCGTAAGGCCTTTTTAACATTTGCTAAAATAATTAATATATGATACCGAAATCTAAACACTTGTTCTGTAACTATAACTAAGCGCTCTATCTTAAAAATGATTTCATACACCCCATTTACAAGAGATTTTGTCTATTTTACGGCCTAAACATTTAATAGAATTGAAGTTTTTCCGCCGCGCCGGTTCACATTCGGCGACTCCCCCCTACTTATTTTCTTTTCTTCTTCAACTTTTCCATTCCAATGGGTAAATAATATAACGCAAATATTGAACCGTTTGTAAATTTTATCTTGTACTTAAATGTAAAGCATGGCACCGCTCTACGAAATTAAAGCTAAGAAAACAAGCTGCTTTTTGCGATGTATTTGGTCACAAATTTATCAATTCATGGTCCCGCGGTTTCTGTTAAGTGTGCCTCGCCAATTTAAATTTGGAATCCTTTGTGCATGTTGCATTTGCTGCCAGTAATGTTACGAAAAATTCTTTTGATATTTAGAATATTGTATGTTCTCGAATTCCGAAACCCTCCACGCTTTTGCGCATGCGCCAGGCGGAGTTATTTTCACCTAAATAGGGGAAAAGTGAAGAATGGAGGGGGAGATGTTTACATTTTAGTTAGCGTGACCTAAGAAAGAAATCCGGAAATGAGCTCATCTTACTCATAGCCTGTCACCCCTTTCCGGAGTAAGTAAGTGCCAGTCTCGGGATATTGAAACGATCAGTAAGTGTTTACTTTTTGCTGTCTGCTGCAATATAATTCTAGTTCTTACACTAGAACTTTGATAAGTTTTAAGTTGTTTTTAGTAGATCTTAATTTTTTTTATTAGATTTCAATTTTGTAAAGTTTATTTAATCTCGTTTTTAATATCTGTCTTGTATATCTCTAGATTCTATATCGTCTTGCAATTGTTATTTTTTCTTTAATTGTTTATCACAGCCAAAAAACTTGGATTTAGACGAAAAAGATTTATATGAAGAAAAATTTACAGTACACTCTCTATTATCCGTGCGCGGATTATTCGGTTTGCGGATAATCTGTGCTCATTCCGGACTCACAAAGAAAGTTAAAGAGAAACATTTTCACGCTTATCATGCATGTAAAATCGATGTTAATGTTCGTTCGAGAGATTCATTCCGTGAAACTAGTGAGCCGTGACGGCGGAGGCTGAAGATCAGTTTTTTTCTTTTTTCCTCCACGTGCAATCTACCGGTTCAACCCCTAATTTTCCAAGAAATGAATCATCTAGCTCATTCTCGTAAGAACACTCTTCTCCCTGACACGCCATCCTTTAACTTCTTCATCTTTTTCACTTTCGCACGTGTTCCTTTAGTTTTTGCTTCTTGTTTATAGTCAGTTAGTAGGGTGAAATTTTTTTCTTGTGAAAATGAGTGGTGTGGAACAAAAACGAAACGTTTTAAATGTTAAACAAAAATTAGAAATCCTTCAAAAACGTCATAATGGAGAATCGGCTAGTACTGATGCAGAAGATGTACTAAATGAGGGAAATACAATTTCTCATTCTGCTGCTCTACAATCTGTGGAAACTTTGTTACATTATAAGGGGCAAAGAAGATTTGATTACGATGCCATCACAGCGGTTCGTAAAATATATGTCGATATACAAGACATGAACAAACAACAGAAGCAAAGACGCATTACAGATTTTTTTAAGCAGCAAATGTAAGTAATTTTCATATTTTTGTACTGATGTTGATTTTAGGTAGATTCCTTATAGGAATTCTACCTATTGCAATGGTTCTCATGACACGACTTTCGGAAAATTTCTGCAGATCTTCACCGATCATGACCCCTAGAACCCAAAACCACCCTTCGTTAAAAAGTTTATATATATATATTCCCATGTTATTCTTGTGAACACGACAATTGGAGTAATTTTGACGTAAATTTAACCAGCATGAGATATGTTGTAAGGACAGTGAAAATCTCGGTCGAGTTCGTAGATGGGCTATCCAGCTCAAAACGGGTGGAAATGGTGGGGTAGAAATTTTCATTTTCCCATAAATCCTTTACATTGGAAAATAGAAAGAAAATTTAAATTAGGCGAATTATTGCCTTATCATAACGAACAATTTTTGCATTTAAACCTTTTCGATAGCTACAATTACTTAGAAGTTATGAGCTGAAAAGTGATTTTCCCACCCTCACCCTCCTCTCCCCCAACTTAAAGTACGTTTTAACCTATGCATGTTACCTCTTGTTGGAAAGCTCTCGTCATTTGCAGTCTCTTCCACCCACTTTCATTCTTGCAGCTCTAATAGTGAAGATATCGTCACAATTAACTAAATATTTAGTTTTATTTAAGTAAATAGTTAATTTTAATTAATCAAACAGTTAATTTTAATAGTTAATTTGACAGATTACTTTAATTTCATATTTAACTAAGCATGGCTGCACCAAGATTTGTTTAATAAATTTAATATAAAATAGACAAAAAAGATAGATATATAAGAGTTCCCTTTATCCTTTTTTATATTGTAAAATATCTCATTAACTTTAAAATTGTTTTGGGGAGTATTTGCTTTTAACTGTCGATGGAGATTTAAATTTCCTGTTCAAAATGGCTGCATTGATATCCTATGCTTTAAACACACGTGTTAAATTTGGAGCTCACAACGTTTAATAATTTTTATTCTCTTATGTGTAAAGAATATAGTGACTATTATCTCTGTAACCAGGGAGTTCTCTAAATGAGCCCTTTCTAGTAATGTTTAAATGTTTCATGTCATGTGATTTTACCATATGACAAAGTAATGTTCGCACAATTATATGGTAACCTAGATTAAATAAACTAATTTAGAGTCGTTCTTCATTCGTGTCAAGTGTCAATTTCTTGCTACTGTTTCAGATAGGCTGGCTTAATGTTATCTAGGGGATATTTGCGCTGCTGGGATGTTTATTTCTTTATGATTCCTACGTTTTGAATGATTATGTGTTGGGATATAAAAAATTTGACCAATTTACTGACTAATAAATCTATCATAACCTTTTGGAATGAAAAATGAAATGATAAAACCTCGATATAGTAAAAAATGAAATGTCATGGAAACAGAATCACAGAGTAAATATTGGAATGTGTAGAAACAATAAAGTCATTGGCTATGTCTGTATTGATCAATATGTAATATTTCATTACTTTTGTAACATTAGCGTAAAGGAATCTACCTTTGCCTTCAAGCTTGCCGAAAAGGGATTTTTTTCTTTAATAAAAAGGAGTTTTCGGATTATCCGTGCTTTTCTATTGTTCGTGCGATCCCTCCCGGTGATTAACCAGGATAATCGGGAGTGTACTGTATTTAATTTTCTGCAAAAAACGATTTTTGAAATTTCTATAATTTTATTTCAAAACTTCTAGATCTTTCTTTGTTTTGTCGAAAAAGTGTCAATATGTTTTTGTAAAAATCAAAATTGCTTAGAAATTTAATAAACATCAATTTGTTGCGAAAACAATTATTTTAGCTCTTATGAAACTGCATTCTAATAATTTAAACTTCCTTTTAAATTTTCATAATTTTGCGTGCTTTACCTGAAAATTAAAATTACATTACTTATTTAGCAATAGCGAGGCAAAGAAAAATAATTCAATCGGAATTTAAGTAAATTAAAAAGTAATTGAAATTTTGCTGTTCATTCAATCAGACAGCCAAAGAAATTCACTTTAAAATCTAAATTGAATTCATTAGATTCTAAACTTCAGCATTACGAAGAAAAAACAAAAACAAAATAAATGCCAACGCATCGATGCAAAGTTTGGAACTTCGCAAAATTAAAAGGCCAAAAACAGAAAATAAAGAAATCAATTGAAAGACATTACTGGAAGCGATCGTTCGAAAAATAACTTTGTTACTTGGGAAGTAGCTTACGCTGCATTCCATTAATTATCTTTATCAGAAGTTTTCATCTGAAACAAATTGCCAGTTTCTAGGAATTAAATTCAATGATTTAGAAAAAAGCAGAGAGAAATCGTTTGGCAAAATAAAAATTGTAATATTTGCTTTCAAAAACTAATTAATTTGTAATGGAGAGCGCAAAAAAGAAAATGTGTTTACTATCGACAGCGGAATTGGAATTACAGGTTTGTGGTAAAAGAAAAATGTCATAGATATCACCGATGATTTATGGGAATATTTTTTAAAGTATGGATTCATTGAATGTCTTTTCGTTCAATAACCATTAATCATGTAAGGCGATATTTTTACCCTAAAAATCGAAGAAATAATTAAATTTTCTCATTAACAGCAACGCTTGCGGATGCACAAAATTTTTACTTTTTCTTTAAACTAAGAAGGAACTTTTTTCAAATCCACATTAAAAAAAAGAGAGATCGTGCAAAAAGCCTGTAATTATTACTAAAGTTTTTGCCATGAATTGTCTTTTAAAGCGTTTTTATTTTTGATTTTTTTTTTTAGTAAAATCTTACTGTAAAAAAGCGTCCTAAATGCTGAAATAAAGAATTTTTAGTTTAGGAAAAAACTAGCGGATAATTTTCGAAAAAAAGTATGATTTGAACAGAATCTGAAAAATCAACTTAAGGTCGAGTTCATTAAACTAAATAAAATAAAGAAAGGGAGACAGGTGAAAAGATGAATAAAATATAATAAACATCATTTTAAAGTTAATTAAAAAAGTCATTTTAAAGTTATTTTTTAATTGTAATTTATACTTAGAAGAAACATTCGTTTTTCTTCCTAACTGATTATTTGCGCAGTTTTTTTAAATTTCTGTTATATCAGATAAAAATGTTTCCTTTTCAGTTCGAGTCAAGTTTTCTTTCTCATTAACCTTATACTGAGCAATGGATCTTATTTGTATAACTAGAAGTTTTAAAATTAATTTTGAATAATTCATTAATTTATCAATAAAATTATATACTTACTACATTTTCGACTTGACGAAGAAAAGCGTTATGGAAAACAAATTTTAATTTGTAGTGTACATAATCAATCTATGGTGGTGGTCGGTTACAAACTGTTCGGACTACTACAAAAACCCGAACAACGAACACTTTCGCGGAAGAATTTTAAGTTTGTTATAACTAAGCTTTGCTAGGGGATAATAGCCTTTGTTGCTTCAAATCCCGTAACACAAATTCAAGTTCAAGCTTTGCTAAGCGGACACGTGCTCGAGTGATGGACTCTCATAAGACAAACTCAAGAAGAGCGACGCTATATATAGATTTAAACGGATCATCGTTGCTATCTGTTCGTTTATCATTGCTTTCAGACGAAAGTGGGATACCAAGGGGTTGCCAGAAACTGAAGCGAACAGATGGAAACGGAAATCGAAAGTGAGAAATATAATTTTTTTTATATACTAACAATATCTGGTTCTGACAATTGTATATCTTTTTGTTAACTTCATTGTTGACTCCAGTTCTTCGAATTTTCATGTTTTTCTGAAATTTTTATAAAGAATAAGTGATAATACTGCCTTAGGAAGAGTCAAGAAGGGGATGAACCAAGGCCTTATCGTTATTAGGCCTTGTTATCGACGAGAGTGTGTTAAACACCTTTAGCAGAATGGACAGTGAAAAGTTCGAAGAGGTGGCACAGTTACGAGATCAGGTTTTTCTTAAAAATGATTTATTATTAATCCAAATCATAATACTCTTCACGGGAGTAATCAAAACAATAAAATAAGTTTAAAAGATACTTCTCTAATACGAAAAATATTGCCAGAAAATATAACCCGATCTCGTGCACGTATATCATTCTCCCGTTCTCATCTCCAACTGACAAAAAAAGACATGTCAACAAACCGTCACCTCAGTTGCGTATCCAAAAAAAAACAAAACAAAAAAACAAAAAAAAAAACCCGTTTTATTTGCATTCAAAGAATTGCCAACCGCAGATGACTAACGGGTCTATTCTGGTACCCCGAGTGGGGTTGGGAGACGTCACTTTTTCCGCACGTTAAAAATGGGAAAAGAGACATCTCCCAACCCAATCGGGGGTACCAGAATTGACCTGTAAACGCGCACCGATCGGGTTCGAATCAACCCGAGATCATGGTATGGAATTGGAAAAATACCCAGGGACTTTACCATCACCGGATCCGAAAATAAATTTATTGCTAAATTTTTACAAAATGTCTAACATGCCTGAAAATATGTTGTGAGATATAACATAATTTTTTGATTTATTTTTTGAATTTTCAGAACGAATTAAGAATATAGTAATCGCTATTCGAATAGTAATCTTTGAACTGTAATTTAAATAATGATTTAACTTATAAGTATACGGGATATTCAACTTTCAAAATATTCAACATTATTGTTAGAAGATTCAAGTTTAAAAAATGTCAGTTTATGCAAGACCCCTCATCATTTAGTTCCTCTTAGAGTGTACCGAAATTCACTAAGTGGCAATGCCGATATCTTTCTGAATACTAATGGCATTGAACTGGAATTTTCATATAAGTTGCCCTGTATGCTTATAAAATTATACTAAAGTTATGAAAAAAAAAAAACCGCTACGTTTCGCACATGCTCAGTAAAAAATTACGGACTACAAATGCTCAAATTTCCTGTAATATTCATATTTTTTAATTCAAATTTTAATACAATGCTTCTTTTACATATTGTCAAGTATTCTGTAAGTTTCGTACAATATGGTGAAAAGCTCCGCATGTTATAAGCAAAAAACATGAAGAAAAAAAGGGATTTTTTAAGAAAACCTCTATATCTTCTCGAAAATACGTGCTATTTTTATGAAAATGCATGAAAGTATTAAGCAAAGCAAGAATAATCATTGATCTCGTTACATCTCGTTATCAGCTTTCTGTAAAACAGGATGGGTCAAATTCCATCTTCGCCTTCATCCCTTTCTGGTGCCCCATCCCCAATTGCCCTCGTGACCGAATCTTCTCTGTAAAATGTGAGTTCCGACGATAGTATGTCCCAGGTGGCCCTGCGGTCAAGACTTCAGACAGAGAAGTGAACTGACGAAATCGAGTTTAATGTGACTACAAATAGATGCGCAGTAATTCAGTTTCAGTTTTCGAATCATTATTTGTTTTGTTTTGGATACCGACGTCGCTTTTGTTTATGTGAACAAAGATGTTGTTAAGAGCCGTCGGGTTGGTCATTTGCATCATTAACTAGTGGACAGTACAAGTGGTGACCCTGGTAAGTGTCTTTTTCGTCTTGACTTTCCGATCGAGTCGAAATGCCAATTCCCGATGATACCAAGCTTAGCGAGAGTAGCAACTCTTCCGCAGGTGTATCTGCTGTAGCTATTGAAATGCCAGCTTTCTGTAGTGACAAAGCAGAGTTACGGTTCTCTCAGCTTGAGTCTCAGTTTGCTTTGTGAAATATTTCTGTTGATCCACCAAGTTTCACTATGTTATAACAACTTTCAATAGTGATGATTTAACTTGCGTTTTAGATCTTCTTCTCAATCCGCCTCAGATCGATTCTTATAACAGTCTTAAAACTAGGTTAATTGCTCGAAATGCTGACGTATTCGGAATGCATTATATTTGGACACACCCATATACATGTATACCCACAATGGCTTTTTTTATATTAAGACTTTTTCAAGATATGTTCTAAAAATCAGGTTCAGATGCCACGCGTCTCCCTCTCTTCTCAGCCTCGTATAAAGTGATTTAAAGCCTACTGGTGGATGGGGTGGGTTGAGGTCGTGGCGTGGAAAAAAACTTTAAGGATATGAATTTAATGCATTGCGACTTGATCAAAACCAACAGAATCCTCTTCGAAATAAAATTAAAATTTGAGTGCTTTCTTGCAGACATCTAAAATGAAAGAAAAACCAATAAATCCTAATGGAATAAAGATGATTTTTTTTTTATTTCTACTTCATCATAAAATGATCTAAAATATTTCAAAATATTCACTAATGAGGATTACATTTCATTGTTGTATGTTTTATGAGGAAAAAAATTGAAGAAAGGAATAATATCTGTAAATATGGTTCCCCAAGAACAGCTGTTACAATAAACGTACTGTAATTATCTTCCAGTAGTGTTCAATTATTTAAAAGAAGGATTTTTAAAAATTTATTAATATCGTGTGAGATAATAAACACTGTATTATACGGAAATGATTTGATAATCTTATTAAAAAGTAGACGTGTACCATCATATTGTATAGATAAAGTAAATAGTTAATTTCATTTTGAGACAAAATTCGCTCGTACATCGTTTCAGAACAGTCCCTTAAACGAGGCACTAAAGAGATTTTACTTTATTATGAAATATGTTTCGCATTTCAACAAATTTTTAAAAAGTTATTTAGCCACAAAAATTAATATTCATTTCGTTATTGAAAAAATCTACCTAATCCTAAAATTGATTTCGTGCTATCTTTTCATTTTGATACTACCTCGTGTGGTTTCAACGGTACAATGGAGCCATAAAGTGTATACGAAAACAGCTGTAAACAAATCTCGACTTTTTGTCCGTGCCGATGGCAACAGCAAGATTTTCAGTTTACGAAATCTCACGCCTGCAGCCAGCCCGCCTCAGGCAAGCAGAATTTCTCTTCAAAATGGAAGAGAAAAATACGAGATTTGTTTACCGAGCTTAACAGTCTCTGATATATGAAATATCTTGAGAGGAGAAAGTTTTCGCCTTTTGCTGCACACACGCTTCTGTAAGGTGCCGAAGATGAAGTTTCGAAGAAAGAGGAATAGAGAATTCGAAGGAAACTCGGCATCAAAGCGCCCTCTACAAATGTTTACCGTTTGGTGATTTTCTTAAAAGAAATTATAGATCCAGATTGGATACCGCACATGGGATGCGGTTGTATTAATTTCAAGGGTTATATTTACTTTTAGGCTTTGTTGAACAAATTGAAATATGTGAGCACGTGTTTTTTCCAATATTTATGCTTCACTTGCCAATCAGTATATACTCAAGGCAAGCTCGCGCATGGCTTGCGCATGTGGAAAAGGGATGAGATAAATGAAGAATATTCAGATCGAAGAGAGATGAGATAAATATGGACTTAAATAAACATACATTTGTGTGAAATGAATTTCGAACTAAAATTAATGAAATTAAAACTTTGAAACTTAATTTCTAAAACGTAGATATTAATTAGAATAAAAAAATAATACTTTTTAGTGTAATATTGAAAATGCTACAACATTGGAGTTAGTATGGAAACTATGGTTCGCAATCAGTTGCTGAGAATCGAGGGATATACTATCGTCGGAACTCCCATTTACAATGAAGGTTCGGCACCAGAAAGGGATGAAGGCGAAAATGGAGTTTGATCCATCCTGTTTTACAGAAAGCTGATAACGAGATGAAACTTTCATCAATGGTTATGTTTGTTATTCTTAGTACTTACATGCATTTTCATAAAAATAGCACGTATTTTCGAGAAGATATAGAGGTTTTCTTAAAAATTTCCAAATTTTCCCGCATGTTTTTTGCTTATAACATGCAGTTTTCCACCAAATTGCATGAAACTTACAAAATACTTGACAATATATAACATTGTATGAAAATATATGTATATGAAGCATTGTATTAAAATTTGAATAAAGAAATTTGAATATTACAGGAAATATGAACATTTGTATTAAATAATTGTTTTCTACGCATGTGCAAAACGTGGCGTAATTTTTTTTCATAACTTCAGAGCCAGATATATTGGGAAACTTACATAAAAATTCCAGATCAATACCATTGGTATTCAGAAATATATCGGCATTGCAACTTGTTGAATTTCGGTACACAAATTGATATTTTTTAAACTTGAATCTTCATACAGTAATATTGAATTTTATGAAAGTTGAAAAACCTGAAAACTCATGTATACTTACTTATAAGTTAAATACATAATTTAAATTACAGTTCTACGATTACTATTCGAAGATTCAAGTTTAAAAAATATCAGTTTGTGCAAGAACCCTCATCATTTATTAGTTTCTCTTAGAGTGTACCGAAATTCACCAAGTTCCAATGCGGATAACTTTCTGAATACTAATGGTATTGAGCTGGAATTTTTATATAAGTTTCCCTATATATCTGGCTCTGAAGTTATGAAAAAAATTACGCTACGTTTTGCACATACGCAGTAAATAATTATTTATTACAAATGCTCATATTTCCTGTAATATTTGAATTTTAATACAGTGCTTCTTGTACTCATTGTCAAGTATTTTGTAAGTTTCGTACAATTTGGTTCAAAACTCTGCATATTATAAGCAAAAAACACGCGGAGTAACTTGAGATTTTTTAAGAAAACCTCTATGTCTTCTCGAAAATACGTGCTATTTTTCTGAAAATGCATGTAAGTACTAAGTACAACAAACATAACCATCGATGAAAGTTGCATCTCGCTATCAGCTCATGACCTGTTTCTAAGAAACAGGATGAGTCAAACTCCATTTTCGCCTTCATCCCTTTTTGGTGGCCCCCCTAATTGCCCTCGTGACCGAATCTTCATTGTAAAATGTGAGTTGCGACGATAGTATATACCAAGATTCTCAGCAACTGATTGCGAACCATAGTATCCATATTAACTCCAATTTTGTAGCATCTTCAAAATTGTGCATTATTTTTGGACACCAGTGTAATAAGGCGCACCCAAAATCGAAATGGGGCTGTGGTTCTAGCGGCATCATTCCAAGTCATATAGTTTTGAGATTTCCCTAATAGATGGCCGTGCATGTCAGAGAAATTATGGTAGAAAAGCTGAATGGCTGTGTCGTTGAGCTAAACAGAAGCTACAAAACAAGAAGCGCCGCGCCATGGATTCCTCTTAGACTTATCGCACAGTAATCTAATTTTTGCGGTTAAAGGTATTAGTGGAAAATGCATTTGCATTCGAATGTTAGTGGGGCTGGATGTTTGCCACACTGAGGTCTCACTTTAAGCACGGCGGACAAAAAACAACATCGCTTTTCGCATTGAATTTAGCCTGTTCGCCAAATTAGGTATCGGTGAAACAGATATTGTAGTCGAATGAGAATGGGGCTGAATGTATGTAACGAACTGCAGTTTTCCGATGTTGTAGTGGTTTTTATACCAATAACAAAGTGTCATTGACCTGTTATTGGAACGCCTGCAGTGCTCACATGTACATGATTAAAATCGTCGCACCATCGAAAAACTGCACTGCGCGCCAGTCACATTCGACTGTGTGGAATAATGCCGCCAGAACTACAGTACTTGGGGACCTTCTTCGGATGACGCTGACAGAATCGGGAATGATGCAGCACATATCGCAGTCACTTTATACTGTTATGGATTTCTTGAGCTTTAAAGTTATAACCACAGTAAAACCCAGGTCGACCGAACTCGGGTGAACCGAAACCTGGGTTAGGCGAAATGCCTCTGAAATCGCAAATCCAAAAATCACGTACCGTACTGCAAGGAAATAATCGCTAAGACGAGACTTTTTTTGCAACAATTTCCTTATTTTTTTTCTTTTAAGCTTTACCAAGCAGGTCAGGGTTTAATTTTAGAATACTAAAATTAAAATTAATGGGTATTCACAATATTAATTACGATATTGTTTACCTCTGCTTGTCAGGCGCATCGCGCCCGAACTCTCAGTTGCGAATATAGCG